>JALDNG010000042.1:902500-1107500 GCA_024349245.1 Neodontobutis hainanensis | reverse complement strand
TGATCACCGAGCAAACTCGATAGCAGCAAAAACAACCATAAATATGCCATAATGTCTACTTTGAACTAAAGGACAAAAAATAACAACAATATAGGAGTAGATAATGTAGCTTAGCCATTTGAAGAAGCAAGTATATCATAAAAGTATGGCTGGCAAATAAGAGGGAGACCTACACACACAGAGCAGTGACGCTGACGCTTCTGAGTGAATTGATGCTTTTAAAGCAGACATGGGTAACACGCGTAGATTACACAAATATAGATTGTAGCCTCGTCACTTCTACTTACACAAAGTGAGCCAGGTGCACAGTGTCTAGAAGTATTCTTCTACTTTCCATGTTTTGTTGAGTGACCATTACAAACTCATTGAGTCATTTTAAAGCTTCAAGGCTATGCACATATTGTAGTGGTGTGTTTGATGGTGGTCAGAGAGAATGTTGGCACCATTGTATAGCAGCCACGTCTCTCTCAGTGTTCATGTGTATGAATGTGGTGAATGAAACCATAATGTAAAGTACCTTGGGTGCCCAAAGGGCATACTAAATAAGTGGATTACAAATGCATGCAAAAATGAATTTACTCTGCAAAATGCAACATGTGCATGAAAGTGTGTAGAACTTACGGATAGGAGCTTCCACGTGATTGGCCGGACTTGTCTTGGGATTCCAGACCAGCTGAGTTTCCGAAGCTCTTCTGTAAAAAAAACAACACAAGGAGATTCCTTTAGATCCATCTTGACAAAATTAAAATAATAAAAAAAAAGATAATGAGATGAAAGTTACAAAATCACAGGTATTTAAAACACAATTGATTTTTCTTGTCACATAAAAATCCAATCCCATTATCACAATAAATACCTTTTTAAACCAGTATTGCATCACTAATTCATTTAGTGACAGGTAGCTTTCAATCTATCCAACCAACTGTGTCCTCAATGTCAAAGCTTCTTCCTCATCTCTCTCAAATTATCTGATGGGGAGGGAAGTGGATATTAACTACACTCTCCCAAAGCCAGATGGAAGCGCTGGCAGACTATAATGTACAATAATGTCTGATGGAGAGGACCAAATTGAACTTCTAAATTGGTCAAAAGCAGTTCCCTTTGGACCTGAGAAGACCTAGAAAATATGGCTTAATTCTAGCGACTCACACATTCCGTCCAGCACATTTTCATTGCGCTCTAAAGCGCACATGAACGGTGGGAGTGTGGGTGGAGTGGATGTCGACAATAGTCCAAGAGAAATATGCTTTGTCTTGTGCTTTCTGGCGCACTGTGTCTTCCATTTCATCCTATTTTCACTGAATCGAACATAATAACCAGACTACAATAAAAGGTGTGCGGTATCTCATTTCCTCGCACCAAGACAAGATCATGTTCATAAAAAAAAAAAAAAAAAGCTGAAGTAATTGTTTGGATCACTGCTCAGGGCTCAAAAGTGACCTTAACAATGACATCCCCACCCAGTACAGTATGTAACAAAAATGATTTATGAAGTAATGCTAGCCTCTGTTGGACCTTCGCATTGAATTTCTTTTTTGGCTGCAGCAAATATATTTAGTAGAAAAAAAAGGGCACAAAAAAGTGCAACGTTTACATCATTAAGTACAATAGTCTTTAACAAAATAACAAGCAAAAAGCCATCACCAAATGACCTTTTCACTTCAAAACTAGGCAGCAATAGATGTTGGATTTTCAGAAGTCCTTCTTCAGATGGTTCTTGGAAGACTTCTGGCTAACATCAACTCATCCATTATTCACAGATAGGCCTCCGTCTGCCCTGGCTCTGCAACTCCACAAACCTCTATTAGCATTCAACAAGACCAGCCTCAGCCAAAGTGAGTCAAACATAAAAACGCAGTAGAAATCTGCTCAGCTGTAATTGTGATGCATTGTTTTACCTGTAATCATAGAGTGAAGGGATAAGGGGAAATGGTTTTAACAAAAACAAAATGGTACTGCTTTAATGTATTTTTGGGAAATAAAAAAAGCAAATGTAGCTAATGAATAAGCCAAATACTTTGTGACTTAACTCAAAACACTTTCTTAAAATTGATACGCCCCTTGCACAGAGTCAACAGTATTGATTGATGCAGTCAAATGACTCTAGTTTGCCTGTTCTTTGAGGCAAATGCAACGGAGAGTCAGAGACAGATAGAGGAATAGGAAATGGCAATCAGCTAAACAGCAATGGGCTAAGTCCATTGGCTAAATTGAGTGAAACGCATTAGAGCTTGTTCAACTTGTGGCTATTTATTTGCTCAAGCTCTTGTGCATCTCCAACTTAAAATTTCCCCCTTACCTTGTTTCCTGTGACTTTAATTATATAGAAATTCAATACTGTGATCTAGTGTGCAGCAAGGCTCTGTTGGTTTGCAGGGACTCAGAGCACTGGAGTAAAGGAAGGTTTCGATAACCCCAAGGCTACCTGTGCACAACAGCAAAGAGCCTTTAAAAACGTGGACTAAAAATCTCTCCAAGACAAGGCACGGAGAATAAAAGTTACAAAATAGAGCTTCTATTGGTTTCTCTCCCAAAGCCTCTTTGCTCTTTAATGACTACAACTTGTGGAAAGCAACATTCATGAGCGCTTCAAACACATTCTTGTGAAGCACAAATCTGTATTCTCTTGTGAACACAAAGAACTACATTGCAACAGAGTGAACAAAACTGCAGCGTTTTGTGGCAAATCTTAAAGAGAAAAGAGTGGAGAATGGTGCTTAATTATCTTGACCACGTTAACATGTAAGCAGTACAAAGTGAAGTATAAACAGCGGCACAGAGTACAAAGCTTCAGCTCAAGATGCACTATGTTCGCTTCCAGAGCTACTGACAGCATCCACACATTACTGTGACCCAGGCATGTCACTAGGGTCCCTGCAGGTGTGAAAATAGGAGCGGGCGTTGGATGAAATCCTGAAAATTCGCAGTGTTGCTTTAAGCCTCTAATTGGCCAATACATTTGTATACACAGGCGTAAAAATCATGAATTACTTAACGTTAATTCAGTTCCAGCAATATGGATAATGTTCATGTTAATATCATAAAAATAATGAATTTGCTCTATTGTACAGCCCTATTTTAGATAATATATGGAAAGACGTTTACTCAGTGTCACAGGCAACCCTTTGATTGGTGGACTGTGTTTAAAGGTATACCTATCTTTCTCCATGTCAGGTGGACAATTTCACCATTTTCTCATTATTAATAGTCTCTTATAAGAAATTATTTTCAGGTAATAATAAATTGTGCTCAATGTTGCATATCCAACATAAAAAAAATATATAATCAGACAGAGAGAGTATAAGACATATTTATGCATTCTGGGTCATATTCCTAATGACTATTTGTTCCAAGTGCCACTTCCATGAGCAATCATTTAAAAAAGATATTAAAACCTAGATTTAATGATGTCCGCTTGATAAATGGATGACTTTGTATGCAATTTTCTGTCTGGTGTGAAAGTCATATCTTTTTTTCTTTTAGTTTGTTAGTTTGAGCTATTGTCATTATGATATACTCTTCTCTACATATCTTCTGCAATATGATCATAAACTTTCCAAGACCGCAATTACCGTTCTACAAGATCATTTACACATCTTTATATCTTTACTGTCTCTGTCCATAAACATGTGCATTCATATCAGGTGTTAATGCTCCATTAAGCTGCTTGCAATGTCATCTACTTAATAAACATGTGGAGGAGGACAGTCACAGCGACGTTATGGGCAAATCTTTTTCAACTATATCTGAGTCTTTAAGGGTGAAATTGTTATCTTGTGTGCAGCTCTTCATTCATTATAGCTAGTCAAGGATGGCTATACTCTCGCCTTCCACCCTTTGAACTTTCATTTTCACTGTCAGGCAAAGAAATAAGTCCATGAATCTTGTGAGCTCTGGCTTAATTAGACTATGTTATACTTCTCCCACCTGGCATTAATCTCTCCATAGGGGGAACAGAGAGGGAGGGGGTAATGCGAACTTGGGGCTAATAGTCTTTACATCTGGATGCTGCAGTGACATCTAAAAAGCCGCATCCTCTCTGGTCAAGCACTTAGATAAAGCACAGGTGGGCTAAAGGAGTGTTGAAATGTTTGAGACTGCACAAGTGAGGGGAAAGGGCAGGGGGCAAATATTTACAAGGCACCATGTGGCCATTAAAACAAAAGCAGATATTCCGGTAAGACCCATACATTACGTACAGAAAGCGTTAACACAGCCTTTTCCCCTGGAAATCACGGCCTTGCAGAGCAGGACCACTGCAGAATCCAAATCACAGCTACCCCAAAGTGAGTGTGGATGACTTATAGACCCTCAGCTTGACTGTCAGAGTACTAATGCACTGTACCAGCCAGTGTGGGAAGGGCAACAGTAAATTATAGAAAGAAGTTTGTAACTACTTTAGTTCCAAGATTTAATTACTTTCAGGTTAAAAGTCTGTTTTGAAAAGTCATACATATTACATCTCTTTTATAACTGTAATTGTAGTAATCACAGTTATTTATTTATACAAGACATCATTTCAGGCCTGAAATTATTACCTTTAAGTCACAATCACTTTTCAGCATTGGCACCAATTAAAAGAGAACCCAAAAAAAGACTATATATTTTATTTATTTTCCATGCTATGTATTTTTTTCACTAGTCATTTCCTCGTTAGACT
Source organism: Neodontobutis hainanensis (assembly GCA_024349245.1). NCBI lineage: Eukaryota > Metazoa > Chordata > Actinopteri > Gobiiformes > Odontobutidae > Neodontobutis > Neodontobutis hainanensis. Next base: position 1,102,840 of record JALDNG010000042.1, on the reverse strand, counting down.
AGTTAAAAGAGTAAATATAAAAATCAAGTTGTTTTTATTATAGTAATAAATCTGGTAATCTATGTGGTTTGACATCACACTTCCTGATTTAGCCCTAATGATATTACATCCAGACAATTGTGGTAGGAAAACGTCCTCAAACTGACAGTATAGTGGGGCAGGGGGTGGGCTTACTTTGCCCATTAGTATGTCTGGTAAGGATGGCTTAATAGAATAATGAAATATGCATCAATCATTGCTTACTATAGCTAAACTTATCTTTGTTGCCGAGGAAGAAATCCCATTTCCGCAGAGGGACTGAAAGGGCAGCACGACTATAGTTGACGTTGGGGCTAAATTGCAGATGTCGTTTCATTAGCTCATCTCTCAGAAAACACATCTGACTCTCTGGGGCATCTCTTGTGCATTATGAATGAGACAGACAAGCCCCATCTCCACCGGCATACATTAAAGGAATTTTATGACATTTAGAAAATTAATCTGTTGTTTTTGCTCGACGGGCTCTTGTCATTATGCCTGCGCAAACTTTCCTCAACTGTCCCAAGGTGACCAGGGACTAGCTGTCTCCGTCAGTTTAAGAGAACAATGTTAGCAATGCAAAAAAAGACTCCTGTAACTAATTTGCCACTCTACCTTATACATATTAATCTGAGCAACTATAACAACATAATAACAGCATTTAGCAAGGTCAACTTTCCAGATTTATACCACATCGTTGAACACATGGGTAGGTTTAGGACTTTGTCTGGCTAAAAAAAAAGATGCAAATAGCTATTAAAAATAGTATTTGACTCAGTGCAAACATAGAAACTAAGGCCCAGGTTAAATGTTTAAATTAGATTAGTCTAGTTTTCCCTCTCTTTTCCCTTTGCAAGGTTAAATTTATTCAAACTCTATTTTAAACTCTAATTGACATTTCATTTAAGGTAAGGTAATTTATTTTTTGTAATTTTTTTCCGGAAATGAATTAAACATAAAGCAACACTATGTTACTTTTAGCCACTAGATGATGCAGACCCCTCTACAGACTGCCTGTGTTGTTTGTTTTCGTGAGGAAACTATCCAAAACAAGCAAATTTAGAAGAAAAAAAATACATGTCTTCTGAAACGGTAGGTTGTGTATTTTGTACAAACACAACACTGCTAGGAGCCAGTGTATTGGCCTGTTTTCGGCACACTCTGTTTTCTTGCTGATAAGAATGCCTAGTCATGAGTGGTCTGCTCATCCCGGTGGCATCTGTGGGTAATATGTCAGCAAGATAGGTCTGATTCTAGAAATCCTTAACTCAATAGAAGAATGTATATTTTTGGAATTTAAAGTTGCAAGATGCTACTAGATAAAAGTTACAAAGGGTTACAGTAAAATTATTTAAAACTATCCAATGTAACTTTATTTAAGTAGAGACGTTCAAGTGTGTTTTGTACAAATATGACTCTGCTTGGGTCCAGTGTATTGGTCTATTTTCTATTTAATATGCCTTGTGCGATAGAGCGTGTCACTGGCATAATCTCTCGCCATATGCCACTAGCCCAGTGGAAAGAAATCTATAGTGTTCCAGCTGAGGGTACAGTGCCAGTGAGATAGTCATGAGAATGGTAGAATCATGCCTAAGAACCATCAAAATGATTTTAAGAATATATACTTAGGCTAAAAATAGTGCAGGCTGGCTTTAAATACTATGCTAAATGTTGCTCCGTGTTTTACTTAACCGAGTTAAATTCTTTGCTAACTAAAGATATGATAAAAGCACTTGCTTCATGAGTTAGCTATAAACTAAAAAGACACAAAGGTTTTAGCAAAGAACAAACATAGAAGAAATAAAAAATACCATTCATTCATTCATTCATTTTCTACCGCTTTGTCCCGTTAGGGGCCGCGGGTGACTGGAGCCTATCCCAGCAGCTTTGGGGCTGAGGCGGGGTACACCCTGGACAGTGGCCAGTTAGTCGCAGGGCTGACATATAGAGACAGACAATGACAAACAATCATTCACTCTCACATTTGTTCACTAGGGACACTTTAGAGTTGCCGATTAACCTATACATGCATGTCTTTGGACGGTGGGAGGAAGCCGGAGTACCCGGAGAGAACCCACGGTAACACGTGGAGGACATGCAGACTCCTCACAGAAAGACCGGAGTCGGCCGAGAATATTTGAGTCGGCCGGGTTTTTTCCTCAACCAACTTTGTCCTTTTTTCCTCGGAAAAAATTAATAACAATAGTAAAAAAATAAAGAACATGAACAGATGTGTTACAGTTCTTGTTAAGAAACAAGTGAGAAAAGGAGTGTTTTAAGTGTTCTACTTTTGAAAGAGGATATTGTTGGGTTCTAATATCTAATACTGCCTGGAAAAGAGTTCCATTTTTTGGGAGCATAATGAACGAATGCAGCTTTTTTTTAGTTGATAACGTATGTTGTTATGCCAGTGTATCAAATTACTTGATAATATGATATTTAGTAGATCAAAGTCTGTCCCAGCTCTAAAACTATGAAAGCACAAAATTACATTTTAAGTATCCTGGGAACATTCAAATGTGAATGTTGCACCCAAAGCAAATGTACACTGTTCCAAGTGGGAGCTATAAAAATCTAATTATTTAATACCAGCTTTGGGAGTGTGATCTGGAGTTTATCATGCAGGCAGGCACAGAGCTCTGGGGATAGGCCTGCAGAGACCAACTTAAACCTGAAGGGAGCCCTGTTCCTCAGTGGCATTAAAAAAACCACCTGTAACATCGGCAATGTGCAACTCAAGGGCAACTGCCTATAGTCTTCCCTCTGTGTTTGGCCCACTGTTTTCCATTATGCATGAACTTACACAAGTGCACTTTGTCTTGGCTGAAGTTAAGCTGGGGACCGCGGGGGGTGATTAGGACACCATGTACCTTGAGTTGAACACCCACAACAGCTGCTCTGATGTGGGACCCTCAGAGGTAATGAATGTTCAAAGACGCTCGCAACATTCAAAGGGCAACACACAACAAAATAGACACATTTAAAAAGTCAATATAACCAAATGTATTCGGGAAAAGCAGCTTGAGGGTTCTAACAGAGGGGACAGAAGGTCAGAACAGATGTGGACAACATGGAGCTCAGAGCACTCACTCATGTAGAGACAGTGGCTCATATAAAGCAGATGGGACCGGCCGCCTCGTTCTAAAAAAACACCTTATTTGTTGAAAAGAGAGAATGCGTCTTATTCACCTCAATGGCCTAGATTCTTTCCATACTCAAAGGGATTTCAATTTGGGTCAGAGGACTGTCTCTTGGACATTTTGGCAACAAGTCCCGGTTTAATGGCAAAGCCTTATTTTGAAGTTTCCCATATAAAACCACAATGCAGACATAACTAGGCTGAATCACAAGCTTTATATTATTGGTAGATACTTTATGAGGTCTGGAATATGAAGTGCGGTATACCATAAGTCAAATGCTTTTACGTTATCAGAATGGCTACAACAACATACATACTGTATTTTTTTCTTAAATTCTGTGTTGCTTGCATTCAAGTCACCATCCAAAGAGGGGACAAAGAGCATTTTTTATTTGAATTGTGGACCACCATTAACCTGACTCTGCCAGATAGAGTTGCCCCACAGAACCATCTGGGAGGACTCTTGTTGAAAGCATTTGCAAGAGGGTAGGTACTTTCAATGAATACCTGGTTGGTGATTGGATTTATCAGCCGCAGTAATTCACTCAGAGCAGCATCATGTTGTTTACATTTGTGAGTGTGGAAAGCCAAGGTTCAGACCGTGAATACTTTGATTTGAGCAGGTTTGGATAGTAGGGGGGAAAAAATCCAGTAAGAATAAGAAGGGATGCATAATAGCCATGATTGTATTTGTGGTGTGTACTTGCATCTCTTCTATATCTATGCCTGCTCAACCTGTCAGTCAGCCAAGTGGCCTGTTGGTCTGTGTGAAGGCCAGTAAGAAGAGGAGAAGACAGACAGAAGTGCTGTCAGTCAGTGCTGGCTGAGCAGGGAGCTGATGGGAGCAAGAGGAAGACGGTTGGCGGGCCGGAGCCATGCACTATTCAGGCATCATTCATACGGAGCACAACCACTGGGGCAAAACACCAAAAGATACCACACTCACACACACCTGCCAAAATGGAGGGGTTATGTTTTGGACCAGGTGTTGCCTTAGGAAATAAAAAAGGGCCACCAGAGCCCTTTATACCCCAAAGGTGTAAAACTTTTGGTCACTGTCCCATGTTGCCATGAAGTTTCCCTTTAATATTTTTGATACCCCTAGTCATGTAGTTTTGATTTTGACGCAGGGGTTTCAAGGCTAAATAAAAGATTTTTTAATGCCACTTTAACATAAATCTAATCTTACATCAATAATGGAATAACAAGTTGTAATAATACAGACAACTTTTAAAAGCCATTAGTGCTAGTCTCTTGTTTAACAGCCAAGAGCAATGTTCACTTGAACCTCTTATTCATGTTCATATTACTGTGCAACCAACCTAAAAAGCTCAGCCTCAGGCCAAACTATCATGAGATTTAACTTTCATTTGGTCTTGAAAAGCCATCTTTGTTCCCACTTTATATGACACACCTTAAAACTCAAATTATAAGACAAAGCGCGAGTTAAAAGGTAGAGATGTAATTTCCTCTGAATAATGCAATGACAAGAATGAGGTGTATGGTTCTTGCAGCATTGACAGTGTCATAAGTGAAGACATTTTGCTTGTGAGGTCAGACAAATAATAGTATGAAATAATAGTATGAGGACAGACACCTTTATCATGCGGTGTATTAAAAAGTTAAGCTCCTGTCCTATAAACCTTGAATGCTGTTCAAAACACATCTAAAGGACAATGTGATGGCGCCAGGGAGCAGACGGCTCGTAAACTAATGGGACTCTTGTAAAAAGATACTCCCCCCCTGGATTATACCTGCTCAGGAGGCCTGATGGATGGCCCAGATGGTGAAGAGAGGACACGGAGCAGAGATGAGTGTACAGGTGTGGGAATGAGCTCACTTCTTTGTGTGTGTGTGTGTGCGCCTTAACAAGGACTGTACATTTCAATCCCCGAGGCTCACCTTGTATCTGAATAATCTGAAGAGGATTCTAAAATACCTGGAGTGGTCAAATTACAAAAGCAGGCAAAACAGTTGAGTCTGCAGATATGGAAAGTTCAGTGGTGTTATTTTTGCGGGCCATGGTTATACTGAGAGAATTTTTATAAATATATACATTAGGGATGACAGTATTATCAATATTGTAAAATGGTAATAGCTAAGGACTCACAATATTTTTGTTGACTTGTATGTCATTACTGTGAGTGGGTCTTTAGGAGAAAATGTTTTAGCAGTAGTGTTTTAGAGTTAAGACACTTCTATGTCACTCTCTCTAGTCATTAAGAGACAATTCACAGTAAAACCTAGAGTGCCAAAGTTGTCGTAGAGTGTGGTTCCAGCCTATTTTAAATATTAACTATACAAGTGGTAAATTTTTTGTTTTTGTGATTTCTTTCTATAAAAAGGCTGTCTCTCTCAAACCTTAACCCATTATGGTTTGGGCCTAAACATAACCTTTAAAAAGTCATGTTAAATTGTTTGACATTATTCCCTGCAGTATCCCTCTTCATAAAACAACATAAATAAAAACAGAACATTAAATAAACACAGTCCGTACTCAAACTTATTTTTTTCTCAATTCAATAATCTGTATTTCTGGAAATATTTTCAATATCATTTAATGGTAAATAGGGACTGGAGCCTACGCCAGCTGTTTCAGTCATGAAGCCAGTTAACTACACAGCTAACACACTTAAGACACCAACAGACAACTATTCACACTCACATGTTTTAACTGCAGGCAATTTAGACATACATGCTGTGAGGCAGAAGGGCATGGCTACAGTGCATCCTAGATAGAAGATTGAGTTGCTAAAAAAACACTGTTTTTTACTATTGCTGGATATGGGCTTATTAATCATTTTAAAACTTCTGCTTAACATTATTTTATTGGTCTGCATTACTATTTTTGTTGCAGCTCTGACACAATAACTTCATTAGGCCAAACTATTATCAGGGGCATCTTTGTCTTAATCCCTTGTAAGTAGCAAAAAGAGTTAAAAGCCAATAATTGGAGGATTAGTCTAAAAGCATAGCCATGGGCATAAAGAGTCTAGCCCTGTACATATAAATCAGCTCTGTGTTTCCCAATGGCAGGCAGAGAACAGGTGTGAAATGTACGGGCTGCAGTGTGTGCAGTCAAGCTTCCCTTTAAAACGGAAAGCATGAAAAATTCACAGAGAAGACCACACGCTATAACATATGAATAAACTAAGCCAGACAATCCGGGAGACTACTGACACGGGAGACAGCTGGTGGTCAGCCTGTCCTTATTAAATCAGGTGTTTTGCCTGAGGATGTGCTCGGAGGCAGAAACACGTGAACATTCATGTGTGTACGCATGTATTCCAGTGACTGAAGACACACACTTTCAACTCTACGTTTACATTACAAAAATTACCATATTAAAGATCAACTCACATAGAACAAGTCACAAAAGGAAAACAGATTGATTTGGAAAATCAATCACCAAAATCAATCAAACCATCCCTGGTGGTTACCGAGGGACCTGAAGATAGGACCTTTCTTGTCCTTGGCCTTTAAGTTACATTAATAAGAGGTGAAAAAGTGTCAAGATTGACTTTGACAAGAGCTTCATTGGGATTGCAAGAAGACCTGGTCAGACAATTTCTAAAAACGAATGCCATTTTGAGTGCTCTTTTGTTGTTCTGCTACAACGTCAGTGTAGCACAACAGAGTCAGTGCATAGAAATATTATGTGACCTACACAGGTATTGATAATCTAAAAAAATGTACAGAAACAAAATTGAGTTAAATAAGACACATATCTAAGCACAAATACAGAAAACTACTAAATGCCATGGCATTAAACTGTTATAAGTAAAGGATTTCTTCTTCTTTTTTTCTATTGCTAATGCCTTTCCTTCAAAACCTACCAACGTTTAGTCCAGACCTTGATGGGCTGCTTACTAATTTACTAATACTAATTTGCTGTAAAAGCTACACACAGAAACTAAAAACATGAGAGATGCCCACATGTATAGTAGGTCTATACTGTGCCCAGACATACAGTTGCAAACCCACAAGAGGCAGCAGTGTACAGACGTACAATGGCATGATGCTTAGGGGGTATTGGTCTGACCTACATGGACAGTAAAAAGTTTGAGGCTGCACAAGCCAACACTAAAAATGCATCTGCAAAACTGAAAACAATAAAAAAAATATAGTAACACGTCATGTGTTATTTTGACATAATGTGTGTCTTTATTTACCTCACATCATTACATAAATCTGAATATAAATGTAAAATATTGTCTGAGAATGCCCAGGAAGCCCCTCTTTAGACACTAACTACTGTGATTGTCACTCACTGACACGGCTTTCTAAAGAAATAAGACCTAGTTAACTTGAAATACACTGTTGCCACTACCCACTTTTTATAGCAGCTATTAACTTTGCCATTAACAGTGCTTCCGTGGATAGTTAATGCCTATCATATGTTGGTGGTCATGTAAATTGTTGCGTTGCAGAGCGCACGAGTACATGGCCTCCTACATAAGGTAGGACTGCTGCAGTGAAGTGACTGACAGAAAGATGCATACTCCAGTGTTAGAGCACCCCCAACAGAGAAACACACAGACTGGCAACAAGGAAAAGATAAGAGAGTGTATTCATGTGTGCAAATGTATGTGTGTGATGTGTTTTCATGCTGATTAGTTGTTTAGAATCTCATATGTCATTTACAGTGAGCCAAGGTCAATATGTTATAGATGTGTGGAGGAGCATGTTGTATCTGGTATAATGACCACAAAAAAGTAAAACATCCAAGTGAAATAAACAAGAAGGAACTGATCAAAAGAAAAAAGTAAAAAACAGAGCGAGTAGAAATTGCCAGGAAAAAGGAAAGGAGAATGGATCATTGCTATAGCAACAGCAGCATTTTTGCCATTCCGTAATGACTACTGGAAGTCATATGTCAGCTCTCGGCCTTAAAAGTGAAATGTCTGTAGAATCATGTAAAATCTACAAGGAATATAGCATATTAATGTGTCTGTAGTTTGTAAATCTGCTCCTTAAATTATTGCTGCAAAAATGTACCATTATCAGTCATATTAATTGCAAAAGTCAGCTTTGAAACAGTTAATCTCAATTTGTGAAAACTTTCATTGCCTCCAAGGAAAGAAAAATATTGTGTGTGTGTGTGTGTAATATATATATATATATATATATATATATATATATATATATATATATATATATATATATATATATATATATATATATATATATATATATATAAAGTTATATTTATACAACACAATAAATATTTACATGTGTTCATAACATTGTGTAGTTCTAAAATCATACTGCATTCAATGAAAACGGCATGGCAGAGTCACGAGTAAAGAGTAACACATTTAAAAAGGGCCTAAAAATATTATCAACTAGCAAGCATTTTATATTGTATTATAATGTCCCATGTCTTACATAAAAGACAAACATTCTGCAAAGAATTATCAGTCTAATATGAAAACTATTTATCTTTGTGCTTAATAGACTTCTGATTTCTTTCACCTATCACTTAATACACTATGGCTGAAATGTATTTGGGGGTCAGACAAAGGATGCCAAATTTATGCCTCGAGTTTGAACTTGTGCAACTTGTGTTTTTAAGGCCCCTAAAATTGTGAAACAATTGTAGCTTCTACAAAGTGTTGCGTAATAAAACATGAAGTGAAAGTGCTTATGTGGCGTGGTTTAACATGCAGTGGCTGCTGTGCTCAGGTTCACTTAACAGACAGCCTCGCCTCAGGACATCAGGAATAATTAGCTGAGTTCAACCTGACATCAATCACCTCGTTCAGGTTATCACCTCCTACATGACCTTATATGTTAAACAGGCCGCTGTCACAACCCGTCACACGGCTCACAGGAGAACGCCACGGCTAAAGACAAAGAGAAAATGAAGAGGACAGGAGACTATAATGTATTAAAAGGTAACAATAAAGATTAGTAAAAAATGTGCCTCTCAGTGTGCGTTTTATTTGGTCTAAATACAACCCTCCTTTAAGTCAAGGTACAATACTCAGAATCTTAGTTCACAGGACGTTTTGAGGTCATTTAAATCATTGAGGAAAAATGAACCTGTGTGGACAAAAAGGCTGAATGGATAAGTTTAAAAATACCATTTGAGGCATTGAGTGTCTAACTTCACACTGTTCTGTGCCCTGTGCAGCACCTCCAGACCGGGTTAGTGAAGCTGGAACACAGAGTCAAGCCGCTTAGTGGTGCAGGGTCTATCGATTTTAAAGACACTGCCCACACACAGCAAGAGAGAGACGAGCCCACCTGCGAGCAGCACAGACTGGCAGCTCTCACTTGTTATAAGGCCGGCTCCAAAAAAAGAAAAAAATAGAAGAAACAAGGCCATAGCTGCAATTAATTATGCCATACGTGTGAGAAAGCAGTCGATGGATCACTGCGGGCCCCCTCCATCGAGCTCAAGGACAGTCGATCGCGGAGGTTTGACACAAGGGTGCACTGTCTCCTCCGATAATCTATGAGTTAAGCATCCATCTAAATTTATAATGTTGGCAAATGTCCTTTAATGTTTGTCTTTTGTAAGTGTAGGTTTGTAAGTGTGGTTAAAAACATTCTTTACAATGGATAGGGCATTAATAACTTACTGCATTTAATAAAAGGTTTGTGAGGTTGTAATCTTATAAAACTATTAAGAGAAGAAAGAAAGAAAAAAATTTGAATACTAAGTCCGAGGTTGGCTCTTCTTCTTGCATATAAGTTTCTCAATGGCCAATCTGGCCCTGACTGTGAGAGGGATATACTTCTTGTATAAAGAATATATATTTTAAGGTAAAAAGGGACATAATATTGGAATCCAGTCAGAGCTTACAGTAAATATACTCTAAAATCACTTTTTTATGCCCCAAAAAAAAAACAAAATGTATGTTTTAGTCCTATTACTAGAGGCAAGCAATGATATTTCCTTTAAGTATTTCGTTACATTAGGTTTAAAATCCCCCCTGAGTCTGTGTGGATCTGACTTTTTTTTACTATATCCCATTCTTTGCTGCGGCAATGACCCATTTTCCCCGTGGGGATCATTAAAGTTTCATCTTATCTTATCTGATCTGCCCCGATCCCTCTCTCGTTCCCAATCGCCCCCTGCCCCCCATCCCTTAGCCTTCACTTAATTATGTCCCGTGAATGAAGTTCATCTTTCATGCTGCCAGCAGCCAGCAGCATGGCTCATCCTAATCATGGCACAGAGACCAAACTAAATTTAGACAGGAGGCTTGTGATGCCTGGCAGGGCCTTAATGGAGGCAGACGTCTTAGACAGTGTGCTGATGTAGAGGATACACTCTGTCCAATGTGAGCCACGACAAATTTCTGACGACTCGTCAACCAGTTTGTGTTGTTCCAAAAGTTTTCAAGGGGATCGCATGCAGAGGTTCAGCTTGCTGCTGACTAGGCAATTCAAACTTAATGAAATCTTACATTTACATTTTAGGATCTTAGCCAGCGCTCTTTCTGCTTGTACCTCAAAGTAATTCATGTGGCATGTAAAGCAGTGACAAGGCCTTCTCAAAGACCGAACCAATCGGCCATGTTGGTCGGCCATGTTGTTTACCTAGGACAAGTTGCCATTTTTGTGGGAGTTGTTTTGTCTTTATAGAAAATTGCAGAGGTCAGATTTAGATGACGTTCAGATGATGAGGTTTAGATTATGTTCAGGGCAACTGCAAAGGCCCCTTTGTAGCAGAGGTCGCATTAACCAAATATTTTCCATCTTTGACAAGTTTTTGTTAGCAGGGACGGAAAAATCTGAATGCCATCTGTCATTTTGACAAATTGTTCTGATGGCGATCTATTGTAATTTCTACTCCTGACCAGTTGGTGGCGAATGTACATCAATCAGCAATTATCTTGAATCGAGTCGTCTTTGTTGCTGTATTTAGTTGTATATCAGAACCAAATAGTTCTGATATTGTTAATAAAAGTGAAAAAAAGAGAATATGCTGCAGCAGAGCATGAAGGAAACCAAACGGAGAACACTGAGCAGTCATCGACAGCTGTTACGGGACAATTAAGCAGCAAAAAGAAGGAGAAGTATAGGGAGTATCGTGTTCAGGAGTTTACGTGGCGGAGGTAGGAAGGAGGAAAAAAGTTCTGCGACATCTGTAGAAAAGCCAACACAAGTAACAAACTCGTCAGAGGTGCACAACAGCAATTGAATTAAGTTCAGTTCCTTTAGGTTGGAATTATATTGTGTAATATACTGCGTGCTCTAGAGTTTAATCACAAAATATCCTTTTACTTTTTGTGTAACGTTAACTGTTGTTCTTTAATAAAACAAAAAATATGTCTTCTAAGCTTGTCTTGAAATTTCTTAAATTGTGAGTAAAACAAAAAGCTATTATTAAAGTATAAAATTTTAAAATGACAGGTAATAATAGACAAGGACGAAAAATTTACAACTTCGTCCGTCAAAATGACGGACAGTGAAAAAGTCCAGTGCGACCTCTGCTTTGTATGTATATAAAGTGTCACAGAACAGAACAAACTTTTTACACTTCAAATGTTTGTTGGTCTAAAATATAAAAAATGGCATCCTTAGGCCATGTTCTACATGCACCACACAACACAAGACACAAACATGCAAGAGAAAACTACTGCTCTAGAGCTTTAAAATCCACAGTACCCACTTTTCAAAGTAAAAACTTCAGATAGGCAAATATATTTATTGTAACAGAAGCATACACAATGTTAAACAATTGTATTTAATTAAATTTAAAAAGAAGAGGAAGTGCCATGTTTGTATCATCTACAGGCAAATATTACAGAACATAAAGTAACAAGCAGGAAATGAGCATTTTGACGCATAATAAAGTCAATGGGTATTTATTAAAGAGAAGAAGAAGCAAATAAAGCATGTCTAATTATAGTCTCCAAAGAATGCCGCTAGTTATTTGACGTCAATTAGCAGCACTGTGAGCTTTTAAGAATTGCGGCTATGGTTTTTAAACAAAATTATTTCTCCACTATTATATCTCAGACACAGTTTTGTACTTGGCATGTTTATGGTATTTAAACAGCAGTACAAACTAAGTATAGTCTAACCCAAAGCTGTAAAATTCACATAAAAACACTGAGCTTTACGATCTGTGCTTTTTATAAAACCAATGTATAGTATGGTAAATGTATGCTTTTAAGGCATTGTTCCTCCAATAACATAATGGATTTCACTCAGTCCTAATCTTAAGTGTGCATTTACTTCTTTTTAGAGGCTAAGGTCAGCAAAAACAATTCCAACCACTTCAATTCTGTTTTTCTTTTCCATTTTCTTCTGCATACACACAGCCTTCCTCTGCGAATTTACAATTGTAGCTATGAAAAGATTTAGAAATATTGTTTATTGAAATAAATGCTGCTAAGGCTTCTGAAGTTTTTGGTTGACATGAAAAGATTTCTTGCAAATCTGAATGGACCTTTTGAGCCTCTTTGATGCAGGTCATCTTTAAAAACAAATGCAATAGGTCAGCAAACCGAGTTTAAAAGTACATAATGTTGAGGGCTGAGTGAGAGGTCAGAGTGTATTTCATGGCCGCTGGGATAACAGCGGTCTCTGGGGTTGGATAAACAATAAAAGCCTGTCTTTTACTCAGAACAAAGGCTTGTCATTTTGCTTTTGTTGTTGGTTGTATTTTTTTCCCCTTGTAATCTGCATGTCCAGATGGCTGCATGACTTCTCCCCTCACAGCATCGTTAACGTGTGCGCAGCTGGCGAACCCCACAGAGTGAAACAGAAAAGGGTGCGAGGAGATAACAAGTGCAAGTGTAGACCAAACGAAACAAAAAAAAAAAAACAAGAATAAAGAGACAGTTGTAACAGTGGTGTGCCTTACCCAGATCTGTGTTGGGCCCGGCTAGTAACTGCTTGAACTTATCCAGACGGGACGCCTCCCTCTCTGTCATGGCCGGTGTGCCAGATGTGTTCTGGTCAGCCATGCGGGCCACTAATGGGATGACAGGCCGATGGGGCAAAGACCGCTGTCTGTAGAGGGCTGCCCGCTCGCTCTCTGCATCTGGAGAAAACACAAAGAAACAACCTCTATTTAGCCATTGTTCACGCAATTTACAAAAAAGATCAAATTAACTAAGTTTGTACATTCCAGTACACAAAATCTGGCATCAACACGGCAAGAGCTAAAACAACATAAAAAAACAAATATGGCAAGCAACATGGCCAAAGAATAATGAGAAAAGTAATATTTTAAGAATAGGAATATAAAATGTAAAACTTTAAAATGTTGCTGAGGGGTCAATCTTTTATTGTAAGTATTTTGAGAACACTTCATCCAGCCACTTTATTAAGGACACCTTGCTAGTACTGTTTTGGGCCCACTTTTGCCTTCAGAACTGACTTAATTTTTTGTGACATACAATTGTGTCATAAGTTTACTTATCCTGGCAGAATTTGTAATTTTATTTGGCAATTTTCATACCTTTTTATCCATTCCTTGTTAGTGGTTGGGTGAAGCCATTTATTGTCGAAGAACTGTGTTTACTCTTTTTAAATCATAATGACAACAGAAACTAACCAAATGACCCTAATCCAAAGTTTACAAACACCAGTTCTTAATACAGTGTATTGCCACCTTTAAAATCAGCTTGAAATCTTTTGTGGTAGTGGCTCTTTATTTTCTCAGATGGTAAAGCTGCCCATTCTTCTTGACCAAAAGCCTCCAGTTCCTTTAAATTCTTGGGCTGTCTTGCATGAACTGCACATTTAAGATCTCCCCAAAGTCACTCAATAAAACTGAGATCAGGAGACTGAGATGGCCAGTCCAGAACCTTCACTTTATGCTGCTGTAGCCAATGACAGGTCGACTTGGATCATTGTCATGTTGGAACGTCCAAGCACATCCCATGCTCATCCCATGCACCTCCATGTTTTACAATAGGAATGGTGTATCTTTCATCATTGTTGGTACACCAATTCAACAAGGCCTAGGAGGCTGTTGACCTCTCTCAAAATGAAATGTTTAAAAAGTTTAACTTTGGTCTCATCACTCCAAATGACTTTATTCCAGAAGTTTTGACACTGGTCTCTGTGAGGTTTGTTGTATTGTAAGCGGGATGCTTTGTTGCATTTGGGTAGTAATATAGCTTTCTCAACCATGCAGCCTATTATTCTTCAAGGACCTCCTTATTGTGCATCTTGAAACAGCCACACCACTTTTATTTAGAGAGTCCTGTATTTCAGCTAATGATATTTCTGGCTCTTTCTTTGCATCGCAAACAATTTTTCTGGCAGTTGTGGCTGAAATTTTTGTTGGTCTACAAGACCTTGGTTTGGTTTCAACAGATTTTTAATTATAAACACTGCTGATTGGCATTCTCAATTCATTGGATATCTGTTTATATCCCTTTCCTGTTTTATACAGTTCAATTACCTTTTCCCACAAATTCTTTGACAATTATTTTCCTTTTCCCATCATTCAGAATACAGAAACATCACTGCAGCACTGGATGATAGATGCAAGGGTCTGTGAGGAGCCCAGAAACTCACTGACATTTTACACACACTGATTAAAAGCAAACAGATCACAGGTGAGGATGGTTACCTTTAGTGCAATTCAAACCCATTTGTGTCAACTTGTGTGCATGTGATCAAGCCAAAATCAACAAGATATGTAAACTTTTGATCTGGGGTAGTGTCTGTTGTCATTATGATTTAAAAAGAATAAACACAGTTTTTGATAATAAAAGGCTTCACCCAGCCACTTATGAGTAATTCTTTTTTTATTGTGTTATCATTGAAAATCTCCAAATGACCAAAAAATCCCAAATTCTGCCAGGGTAAACTTATGAGCACAACTGTAGATTCAACAATGTGTCAAAAACATTCCACAGAGATTTTGGTCCATTTTGACATGACAGCATCACAAAGTTGCTGCAGAGTCTTCCATAATGTGAATCTCCTGTTCCATCACATCCCAAAGGTGCTCTATTGGATTGAGATCTGGTTACTGTGGAGGCCATTTGAGTAAAGTGAACTCACTATCATGTTCAAGAAACCAGTCTGAGATGAGCTTTGTGACATGGTGCATTGTCCTGCTGGAAGTAGCCATCAGAACACTGTTGTCATAAAGGGATGGACATGGTCAGCAACAAATACTCAGGTAGGCTGTGGCGTTAAAACAATTCTCAACTGGTATTAAGGGTCCCAAAGTGTGCCAAGAAAACATCCCCCACACCATTACACCAGCCCAAACAGTTGAGAAAAGGCGCGATGGGTCCATGCTTTCATGTTTTATTACACCAGATTCTAACCCTACTATCTGAATGTCGAAGCAGATAATGAGACTCGTTAGACCATGCAACCTTTTTTTTTTTTTTTTTTTAAACAGAGGTAAGCCTGTGCGAATAGTAGCCTCTATTCCCGGTTTTTAGCTGACATTAGTGGCACACGGTGTTGTTTTCTGCTGCTATAGCCCATCTGCTTCAGGGTTTCACGTGTTGTGCGTTTCGAGATGTATTCTGCATAGCTTGGTTGCGAGAGTGGTTATTTAAGTTACTGTTGCCTTTCTATCATCTCTAACCAGTCTGCCCATTCTCCTCTGACCTCTGACATCAACAAGGCATTTACCTCCACACAACTGCCGCTCACTGAATATTTTCTTTTTTTCAGACCATTCTCTGTAAACCCTAGAGATGGGTGTGTGTGAAAATCCCAGTAGATCCGCAGCTTTTGAAATACTCAGACCAGTCTGTTTGCCACCAACCACGTTCAGTCACTTAAATCCACTTTCTTCCCCATTCTCATGCTCGGTTTGAACTTCAGCAAGTTGACTACACCACATCTAGATGCCTAAATAATTTGAGTTGCTGCCATGTGATTAGCTGATAAGAAATTTGTGTTACAAAGCAATTGAACCTAATAAAGTGGCCGTATTTTCCTTTTTTTTTCCAAATATTCTGCAGTAATCAGTTGATTTCATTATACCACATGCTCCAAACGGTAACAACCTTTAAATCTATAGCATTTCTACTATCAGCAAGAGGTTGTTTTTAGAACAAACTGTAAAGAGTAAACTGAGGAGAGTGCAGCTGTGACTGTGGTGTTTAAGTGTTTATGGCACAAGTTGTTTTGCCTATAGTTCAAACTTTAAACTATGTGCACATTAAATGTGTTTTTATTGAGCAAAAGGGAGTTCCCCTTGCTGGTCTGGCTATCCACAAGAGTCCCATGTTCTAATGTGAACCTTGGGGAAAAATAATTGCCCAGCTCTGGTCTAGAGAAATAGCAAAACAACTACTCACTACTGGTCTAGAGAAATATTTAGCAACTGTTATACCACAATTGTTGTGTCCCTAACGCAACTAAATACATAAAAAATATATAGCAGCTTATAGCAGCTGTGGCTAAACTCTATTGTAAAGAATGCACCAAAAAGGCACCAAACCTAGATGCTAATAAACAAAAATATTTTTCATAGATAACTGCTGACGGATAAAATCCCTATTTAAAATTTGTTAAGATTATTGTTGTTTATTTATGCCTTTGGTGCCGTCTAGTAAATAGAGCATTCAAATGGATGCCTTTCAAATAATGATATGTGCATATGCAGATGTTTTACCACTTGAATTATCCCCTTTTGCATAAGGCCCTCTACAAACTACAATTTCTGTCACACTATAACGTAATGATGTCACAGTTGTAGAGCAGTTGTCCTATAACCATTGTGTCCTTGGGAAAGACAATATATGATATATATGGAGAAAACTTTTCTGATCAATTCATCTCATTATGTTCCATTAAGGATTAAAGTTAGGTATGTGATGATGACTGTAACAGACAAATGTTGGAGATTCTGGGCCGAATCGAATCTGATACGGTTGGAAGAGAAGTTAAATCTAATGAAGGGACACAAAACATTTTTTTTATATTTTCAGAGTGACATATGTTTGCTAATCCATATAGATATAGCCTTCTCCTATATCATTCTATTGAAGTGGAAATATATGTACAAAATGTATCAGAAGTTGCAGAAGTAAGATTTAAGAGTAAGAAGTACAAAGTTGTGGAGGTTGTGAACTTTTCAACTGTTCAGGGCCACATGTTTCCCCAGATGTGCTAAAAAAAAGCAGAAGGAGCGAGGCTGAATAAAACGGAACCAGAGCACAGACAAGTTATGAACAAGCTGCCGAGGTCGAGACTTCAATGTGATGAGGGATGCTCCTTCTGCCGCGCTGAAGACTCAGGAAAACTTTATAAAAGAAGCTTGCGAACAGCACTGCCAACATTTCCCAGGGCCGTAGCAAACCGTGACAGATCTAAAGCTGAAAAAAAACTCTAAAACAATTATGGAAACTGGATTGGTGCCTGTTTTAATATCCTTTTAACTTTTTATAAGAAAACATAAAATGGTTACAGACCTATTTTCCCCTGCTTTATTTGCACTTAGAAAGATTAAAAAGCCAGGAGCAGCTTTCTTTTCTTTGTTAATTTATCATCAAGTGCTTTTTATAGATAATTTAATAACTTTTATTGTTTAATAGATAACAAATAAAGGGCTGGGTTTGTGTTACTACTACACTATGTTATATCAGTTGAAACAAAATCAAAAGGCATGGACTGATGATAATTTCTTTAGTCTTAATGTGAGGAGTCAGGCCTTACAAATAAAAATTATGTCCAATAATCTAATTTGCCTGACAAAAATGTGTTTAGACTTTCACAAAAAAGGGTCTTTTACTCAAGGCTGCCAAGTTTGGGGACCAGCTTCAAACGTCAAAACAAAAGCCACAAGCAAACACCAGTTTGTTATTAAATTGTTCACCAGAAAGACCTTATCCAAACTGACTAGTCAGATGACTACTTTTAAATTACTTCAGAATTGTATGATTAATGACTAGTTGGTGATGGATGCAAAAGTATTCATAGATGAGTGCCATTAGACTAGACAGTGTGCTTAAGGATGGAGCTGATGTGGCCAGAAAAGTTAGCGTGTAGAAAGAAGCCATACAGAGTGGCTCTCTGCAACATGGAAAAGCAAACCAGTTTCTAAAAGTTGAACAACGTAAAGAGCCTTTAGCAGTAGCCCAGAACCAGCACTTGGTACAATTTAGTGAACTAGAAAGTTACACAATGCATAATGTCAGAAGACTGAAACAACTCTATTGAACAGGGCCATGCTGTTTTCTAAAAACACAGGAGAGAGGTCTGAAGAAATCTTTGCTTTTTTTGCTGTAGAAACAGAAAGTAACATTCATCTTCTTAAAGCCATTTTAGGTCAGTAGGTCCTATTTAAAAGAAATTGTAACATAAATATTTTCTTTTTATATATATATATATATATATATATATATATATATATATATATATATATATATATATATATATATATATATATATATATATATATATATATATATATATATATATATATATATATATATATATATATATATATATATATATATATATATATATATAAGAAGAATCTGCCGGATTCAAGTGCTGTGGAGGCCTGTCTCTTCCCTGTGTTCGCAGGATTGATTTTCAACTTTTCTGCTAGCGTTGCTTAGTTTACTTATGGTGGCAAATCAAGTACTGAGAACCAGGTAAATGAGAAAGCATGCGCATTACATCACATCAGCTAAAACATCGCAGGAGATTCAATCCCGAAACCTTCTCATTGAATTGATTGTACAGGCTTACAGAGGCTACATACACACTTAAACTCAAACCAATTTTTCAAAAATTTGATTATTTTAGCACAGTTTTATATGACATGATTTATTTCACTGGGCTGCAGTCACTGTTATTTAAGATGGTCTTTATAAAAAGGGTCATACTTCCCACAGTGGTTCACTGTAAATATGGAAAATTTTATGTACGATTGTTGTGTTTTTAATGTGTGTATTATTTAGCCTCTGACTAGGTTTAAAGAGGACTCAACAACTGTTCACTTTGTATTGCAGTGGTAGCAGGGTAAAAATAAACACTTATAATGGAAGTTAATGTGACCTAAAATGTCCTTAAGAGGAAGAACGGGAGTATTTTTTGAATACGGTGACAATGTTATGCTTTTGCAGTTATGACACTAAAAATGCCAATTTCATTTATTAATACACACTTTGGTGAAATATTACCAACCTAGCATTAGAAATGTCTAAATGAGAGCAAAAACTCTACTCAAAAAGCCGCAAAATGGCTCCAGGAGGGCCTAAGGGTTATATAGAGATTTAAATGTTTGTATTTTTTCCATTCACCCGCAACCCCTAACAGGACCAAGCGGTAGAAAATGAATGACTACTGCTGCCACCTACCTTCACCCTTCCTTACGGTCAAGTGAAGCAATAGTTTTGACACCCAACAGAATAAAAAGCCAAGAAGAAAAAAGAGGAGCAAGACTAAAAACAGTACATAGAAAATGAAATACACAGCAAGTCTCTTTTACTATACTGTGCATGTAGCCTGTCATCCAAACATTTTGACTATGTGTGTTTTTTATCTTCATGCCTCTGTGCATCTGTAAAACGCTCACTACGGATGCAAACAGTGTCACCTCCCTATCCCTGTATCCATGCGTGACACGGCAGAGCAGCGAGCCTGTGTCGCTGAGTCGTCTGTGGGGAGATAAGAGGCAGTGCCTGAAGGCAAAGTACTGCTTATGCTATCCGTATCTAAACACAGCAACAAGCTCAATGGCAGACAAGCAGGCAGACAGCCATATGACCTGCCAGGAAGACCAACAGGAAGCGAGACATTCAAGACATGTTTAAACGCATTTTTAGTGTCCACCTCTTCCTGTCACCATATTCTACTGTATGTCGCTTTCAGTTTTAGTGACATTTGAGGCAGTGAGGGTGCACAAGAAGAGACCATAACACAGTGGTAAGCAGTTGTAAGGTGCTTCAGGGAAACAACAGGCCCACGCTGAAGGAGGAGGATGAGGGAAGCTCGCTCCTTCTGTCATGGGACATTAGTGCCAGACTAACTGAAGGTAGAGGCATGAGAGGACAACAAGAGATGCCAAGGGATTATTTTTGTTTGCTTGCATTTCAGCAAAAAAAAAAATTACAAAACATAGTTAAAACACTTGACACACAAATAAAATTACGTAAACTTCCCTTTTCTTTTAGTTGGACTATTATTAGACTAAACTAGCAGAATAAGTATTTTTTTGTTCCAAGATAAGCTAGTAGGATGAGGATAAGCTTGGATTGGTGAATACGATTGTTATTCACAGCAGCTCCTCAATAGTTTAATTACAAAATTTTGTTCAGTAACACAAAGTATCCAGTAACAAAGCAATTATAGCTAACATGGCAAACTCGCTGCGCTGTTAACTAGTAGTAGACTAGACTGTCAATCCTTACCTAACTTTAGGAGACCCTTCAGTGGCACTGACAGGTTAACGTCCTAATGTGGTAATATGCTGACAGTGCTAAACCAGATGCTAAAGATCATTTTAGGTGAAGAGGGAAATGACACTGTGGTTGTTAAAGTTAAAATGCTGTATGCTGATAATCAGATCAATTGATCTCTTATAAGTTGAATTCAAAATTGAAAAAGTCTCATGGAATAAGAGACAAAACGTCTTTAACTTAAAAAATAATTACAGATGCCTTTGCTTTAACCTTTCACAGACATGTTGCTATCAATATATATTGTTATTTTTAGTGTTTTGTGGCTGCACACTTAAAAACATGAGTTCCACCTAGAAACAGTAGTCCGGGTTCAAATTGGAGCTTTAGTCAACCCCTCCATACTCCCATAGTCTCTCCGCCTACTAAAGGTAAAAAAAAAAATCAAAAATACATTGAAAATGAGAAACAGGAGTTTGTTCTAATTATTAATAATAATAATAATAATAATAATAGATTTGATTTATATTATGCTTTTTTTTCCAGGGACTCAAAGCGCTCACATTATTCATTTACTCCACAGTCACACACTGGTTGTGGTAAGCTATGAATGCAGCCACAGCTTCCCTGGGGCAGACAGACAGAGACGAAGTGTCTTGCCCAAGGACACAACAACAGGGGAGAGGGGAAATCAAGCCACCAACCTTCCGATTATAGGACAACTGCTCTGCTACTAGCAAAAGCTTCACACACATATGTTTCCTTGAAAGTTGAAATAGTAGTCCAATTTTCAGCCCATTGGCCAAACTTTTGGACACTGAACAATGATGTCCACTAACCTTTAGGTGACCCAATTGGAGCCTCGCTGTGAGACTTTACAAGGCGACCATCAGTGTAAGGGCTGGTCTGGCAGGCATACGGCATCTCTGGGCTGATCACGTCTCCCTCCACCGGCCTATCTACATCATCCTCATCCTCTTCATCCTCCTCCACCTCCTCCTGTGTGACCTCTCGTAGCTCAAACTCCAGTGCGTCGTCCTGCCTTTGCTTCTCCTGCTGCTTACTGTGATTCTCAATCACCTAAACACATTACAGCAAAAGACATATTGTTGCAACCCGATGAACTTTAAAAGCTAAAGATTTAAGTCGCAGATTTGGGTTCACAGTCCAAAGTGCAATATTAAGTGAGACATGATCAAATAACAAAAGACATGTATTGTAGCCCCAAATTGGTAGGAATACCATTACAAGGTTATAATTCAATTTTGATTCAATGTGGTGCCTTAGATAAGGAACGTTCTTCTTTATGCAACCATTTTTTTCCTTTCCTGTTTGAAAAGAGCACTTACTGACATTTAGATTTCATGAGACCTTTTATAAGTGCAAAGGATTTTAGCAATAATAAAAGCATGATTAGTTCTATTTTATTAAGATTAAATGGTGGAGAAAGAATTGGTGGCAGAGCTATAATTGGTTTAAAAAGGCAAAATGTGAAGACCACTGGACCAGGCAATAATCTTTCAATTAAGCCTCAGTCAACAAAATTGGCTGTTTACTTTATTTGCAGTCTCCATGACAACCTCGATGTTGAGGTTCTGTGCAGCCATGGCCAGCAGCTCGTCATCGTCGTCGCCAACGTCCCAGGCATCGCTTGTGATGCTCTCAAACTCCTGGAAAGTAGTGGCTTTCTTGGGTTTGCCTGGCGTGGTTGGAGGAGGCTTGTTACCTGCTTTGATTAGACTAAAACACAGAGAAGAAGACATTGTGAACATGCAGCAGATAAAAGCAAGCGAGTCAGATTAGAGAAATTGAAAGAAATTAATCAAAAGTGAATAAGGGTCACATAGTGAGAGTAGAGTGATAAAGGAAATGAGAATATTGGCTGCATAATGTTAGGAAAACATGCAATATGTGATAACTACTATTGCGATAACATGAACTGTAATATTTGGATATCTCTTTTGACAGACAAAATTTTATTAAATTAAAATTTGCGAAGAAATACAAGGGTCTGGAGTAATTTTTACAGGTCAAAGCTAATTCTGAATCAAATCTTAACCAAGGCTACACTAGGTCTAAAACAGGACTTATTTATTTGGTTCCAACAGTATGATTTTAGGCTCTGATTGGACAATTATTTTGATAACTCCAATGGAAGCCAGAGAATACAGGTGGATAAATACAAGACTTATTTAGAAACTAAAAGTTATAAAAAGATAACTATACAGTATAAACAATTATAAATGCCTTGAAACTTATCGACTGTTGTACTGGCCTGTTATAATTAAAAGTGTCACTATTGCACAAAATGTAATGTGCCGTTTGTTTCACTAAAGCAAAAAAAGTTGAAACAAGTAATAGCTGTACACTTTATGTGCACCACATCAATAGCATTATTTTTGTTCAACTCCACCATGTCCTAAAATATTTGGATATCTCTTTTGATAAACAATGTTTAAATTAAATAAAATAAATTCAACATCAGAAAGAAATACAAGGCTCTGGACTAGCTTTCACTGATCAAAACTGAATCAAATTTAATCAAATAGAAAATAAAACAGGACCAAACCGAGACAAAACCAGAACTTTCATAACTTTATTTGGTTGGCGTTTTTAGGCACAAACAATAAACAATAAACAATAAAATCAATATATTATCAAAAAAGTACATCGGAAATTACTAAATGGATTGCATTGTTGTGCATTTTATGATACCTCTGTCTACACAACTAAACGTTTTAACTAAAACTCTTCAAACACAGCTTTCTATCACCACTATAAATACACTGCCCATCTCAAAACAAATTCACCACCTCTATTTATATGAGCAATTGGAAAATGACTGCATGGATGATTATGTTTAAGCTGTCAACAAGTTATTTAACCCTAACTGAGGCAGTCAGTAGTTTTTCATTTCTTAAACAACCATGTCAGATAACAATCTAGTGGGCGTGGAAAAGATGTGAAAGGGTCAAATTATTGGGATGCATCAAAGAAAACATCTAAATATTGCTGAAACTACTAAAATTGAGTTAAGAACTATCCAATGCATTTTTAAAAACTGGAAGGATAGTGGGGAACCATTATATTTGAGGAAAAAATGTGTGTGGGGGGTGGAGGAATTGTGAAAGATTGTGATTGCCAATCACTTAAATGTTTGGCAATATCAAATTGTAAAAAAAAAAAAACAACAGTAGAACTCACAGCTGTGTTTAATTGTGAAAGTAAGAGCATTTCCACAAAAGCACAAGGAAACTCAAGGGATTGGGACTAAACAGCCGTGTAGCCTTAAGAAAACCATTTGTCAGTGAGGCCAATGGGGAGCAATGGAGGAAAGTCATGTGATCTGATAAGTCCAGATTGATCCTGCTCCAGAGTGATTGGTATCATCAGGGTAAGAAAAGAAGCGGCTGAAGTGATGCTCCCATCATGCCTAGTGCCTTCTGTACAAGCCTGTGGGGCAGCGCTATGATCTGTGGTGGCAGCAGTTGGTCAGGTCTAGCAATGTTATGTGCCCAAAGATAAGGTTAGATGACTACATGAATAGTAATCAAAGCTAAAGGCGAAAAAATATTAGTGAGTAACTTTTTTTGACCGGGCAGTATATATATATATATATATACACATCTATATAACCACTTTAAATCAGTGAGGTTTCACCTTGACAAACAATTTAATTTGGGGGAAATGAGAAACGCAGAAGAGAGCATGAATTCAATTAAACTCAAGTTCTGTTTTTATGCAATGCAGAGACCAAGGAAACAGGGACAGGGGGGCGAAGGGTGCAGTGATTTCCCACAAAGACATGGATTACCATAATAAAAAGAAAAAGTCGAGGCATAACTTAGGTCCTGACAAAAACACACAAATTAAATCGAGGCCCCTGTGGAAATCCACTTGATTAAAGCTCAGCAGAAAATTAAGGGAAAGGTTTATTTCTCAAAAGAGGCCGGTTTTAATCAGTGACTGAAAGGGGAAATAGTTCAAACGTTTAAAATCAAGACAATTATGCCGAGTTGTTTAACGCATTCAATTCAAGGTAACAGGTTTGACATGATTACACACACAGTTTGAGAAATGTTTAACTAGATTTTCTGGTACACTCACTTACTTGGGCGTGGAATCCAGGAAGAACAATGTAAATGCATTGTAACAAAACAGGAATCACTGCTCTTGACTTGGTTTATTTCTCAGTATTGTTTGCTCTGAAGATAAGAGGACACCTAATAGGTGTGCTGATCATGCATATTTATAGTGATCAGTGCTGGTACTAGTGCCTACTTGACATTTGTCCTGAGGTCCTATTTTTAGCTGGCAGACTTCACTTCAGTCAATGTCAGCATCAACGATTAGAAAAGAAGCTAAAAATATTGGAAGTTCTAGACTGTATCAACAGAGTCACTTCTTTTCTAGATTTTACAGTGCACAATGATGCATAATTAAACTGCATCTAGTTTTTACGTTTTGTCCCATTTTATACATATATAATTTACTGGACATCCTTGCAGACATTACATTTTCTTGCTGAGGTAAGAAGAAAGCTCTAAACAATTGCAAATTATAAGTATTGACGATGAAAGTTGTCAGTGAAACATAAATAGCATAGGAAAAAGATAACGGAACAAATATAGTCATAGTTTGTTTAGGGTCAATGTATTAGACTTACTTTGCATGAAGGAGGGGGTCAAACGGCGGATGCTGTGCGCCGTACACGTGTTGAATGCTGAGGAAACCAAGTTAAGAAAATGTTAATGAATGAACTAAATCCCAACTGGCTGTCAAGCTAGCTCTATCAGCTTCCTGTTTTTTCCATAAGTAACAACTCATGCTATAAAACAGCGACTGTTAATAATGGAGACCAGGTACCTTTACAAAGAAGAGCAAACCCACTTCATGATCCAGTGTGGTCACAGTACTAATATTTTGCCATAACTCAGATTACGACAGGATAATTTACTCAACTATTAGCCGCTGTTAGCAAATTAGCTCCAAGACAACTATAAAGAAGCAAGGTGTAATTTATAGCTGTGAGACTCATAAAAGAGTAGATATAAAGTGATAAACTTGTACAATACATACGATTGAGTTGGTAAAACTAAAAGTTGCGTTTAAGGCTCAACAGTGCAGCGTCTGTTGAGTGCAGCTAGCTGTGCTAAGTTAGCCCTGATCAGGAACACGTCACTCACCTGCCAGGAACCTTCGCTGTGTTTCTTTTCCAAAACTTATTTCCGTCAGTCGACATTTTCCCTCTACTGTCCAACAACTCATAAACAGATAAAACCAACCGCTGTCGTTTCCAATAAAGCCTGATTTTTGTGTTTATTTACACCAGGTTCCTCCTTCAAAACTCAGAAAGCTGCCATGTTTGTACTGCCTGATCGGTGAGCAACCGCTGCACTGATTGGCTACAAAGCCAGTTCCTCGATGTGGGCCAATCAGAAGTGAGATTTAATGTGAGGTGGTTGAAGGGACTGGTGACGTCGTGGGCCGCGGTGTCTGCTGCTGTGTTGACAGAAAAGCTGTGTCAATCAAGTGACCACCAGCATCAGGACCAAAGGCGGCAGATTTAGACAGATATATATATATATATATATATATATATATATATATATATATATATATATATATATATATATATATATATATATATATATATATACATCATCTATTAGTCATTATATTTGCTCCAAAATAAGAGAGGGTAAACTATGCAAAAATATATTTGAATGTATGCAAACCCAGTCAAATGAACATATTACCAAACCAGTTAAAACAACTATAATTTCAGGTGAATAACCAAACTACATTAAGGTTATTCAACGTGGAAGGACAGTGAATTTACACGTTTACGCAATCTGCTCCTGAAGTGTTTCTTTGACACTGAAGCCTGCTGAGACGAAGTACAGATGTCTCACTCTGTCACTAGTTTCTGGGACCGCAAAACCCCTGTGTCAACAGTTTATCATGCCCAGGTCAATTTAATGCCATCAACATAAACCAAATGGATTGCAATTTAACATGGAGGCTTTTTAATTTTATTTATTATTATGCTTTTAAATATTACATGATAATAGTAAATAAAAAGCCATTTATCAACCCTACTACATTCATATAATGCAAGGGTATTATGTATATCAGTAAAACATTTGAAAACTTTAGGCCACTCAATCATTCTTGTTAATCGTATAATATATGCAGAAAAAATATTTTAATACTCACACAATGAAAATCCCCTTTATCATATAACTTGAACAGTCTGGAGGTAAAAGTATTTATAAACCCGTACTGCCTTTATTTCACTCTTTTACTCTTTATCTGTCAGCCAACCACAGCTCTCAGAAACTGACATAAATAAATAAATACATAAAAACAGATGGCTACCGGTCATTTAAAACCTAAAAAAATGGATTAGTTCACTGATGGACAATATAAAGAGAATAGGCACATTTATAATGGACAGCTCTCAGAAACTGACATATTATAAATACTTAAAAACAGATGGCTACCGGTCATTTAAAACCTTAAAAAATGGATTAGTTAACTGATGGACAATATAAAGAGAATAGGCACATTTATAATGGATAGATTGTGTTTAACTGCCTATAAAGACTTCAGCATTGAACTGGTACTAATTGAATTGTAAATGCGACTCTACATATTTTGCAAAAAGTGTCTCTGACAAGCCACAAGTGTTATCTTTTAAGAATCGTTTTTTGTATGATTCCTACATTTGATTTTCTCTGAATCTTACTACAAAACAGGCATTTTTGATTAACAAAAGTTGTCCCACTTTACCATCGGTGTGTGAGTAAGCCCTCTTTCGCGGAGAGGATCTGTGCCTTCAGTCCTCCTTGACGCGGCCAGTGCGATAGATTCTTCACTCCATTGATCTAATGAGCACTTGTCATGCGGGCCGTCACAAAGTTGAGATCAGGACGACAAGGAGCTTGACAAGCATCGGACTACACTCAAAGTAATAACACGGCACTACGACAATATGGACAAACAGCAGAGATTACTATCATCGAGGCTCTTTCACAAGCACGCCGAGGTAGAAGTTGTATTGAACCGCACTGTGCTGTCATGGAGGGAAATAGAGAAGAGCAGAAAACGTAACTCTGAGCACGTCATCAGCAGCACTTTAGACACAGGTAAGTGGCACAAAGTTGTTACATTTTTATTCACAGTACCACAAAACCAAACTTCCTAAGTGTTATTTTGGCACGTATAAAATCTGACAAACTAAGCTCAGGTTAAATTATAACATTGTTTTATTAAATGCTACACTTTCACTTCTCTCTCGGTCCCTTTAATTCACTGTTCAGCATTCAGTCCTGAAGTTTTCGTCTGGTAATGATTTACCATTATTGGGTCTCTGTCTGGGCCTGAGCAAGTGTGAAACAGCTGTCTTCACCTTTTTTGCACTCCTTATCAGGGTCATGCACGTGTTGAGGGGCAACTAGAAAAGAAAAGGCCCTGTGGCTACAGTAGTTGAGATCTGTGCCTTGTCAAGAGCAGGTCATGTGTGGTGTTCATATTCTCATATCACTGTTTACTTGAGAGGCTCTTTACATGTTGGATAGGCTATATGGTTTAAAACTTAACAATGGTTTTGATTCAAGTGAGGTAAATTGGACTGGCTTCGCTTAAATGTTGTACGCTGAAAGATCTACAGTTCTAGGTGCATTGTGGAAATGTGTCATTTTCATTATTATGTCAAATTACAGGGTGGGACAAGTCCAGCGTTGAAATGTTGTGGTATTCATAAGCCACTTGTTGCCCTCATTTATTTGCTGTATGCAACAGCCGTCATCGAATCCCAAAGTCCATGTAACCCCCAGAGGCTAATGTTTGTTCATAGAGATAGAGTTCTCTGCTCTGTAATTACTGTGCCATATCGAGTGGAGTCATTACGGCTGGCACTGCACACTTTGCTTTAAGCCCAGCCATTGACCTTCCTCAAAGTGGTATCAAGCGCCCTATAATAACCTGCCATAAAGACTTCCATTTATTGAGTCAATGTTCAGCAGGAAAGTCCCACCTGGTGATGGCTGTGACAATAGCAGAAGTTACCACACAGGTTATCGACAAGGAAACTTTGCTTGTGACAAATATCAACAATAATATAGCAAAGAAAATGCTTGTTCATGTGTGAGTAAATCAAATGGCAAAGTTGTATGCCATCAAAGGTGTTCCACTAAATACAGCCAAATGGGTACAGTACACTTCGGTTAATCAGTGAGAAATTACAGTGACACTTCCAAATTAAAGCTCTATCATTTTAGACTTTTGTTATTTCTTTGAGATTAGTGGTATTGATTTTTCATACAGAGCTCCTCTCTTACAGGTTCAGTACATTTAAGATATATGTTTTACAAGATTTGGGGAGACGTGTATTTCAAAATAAATAAAAAAATAATAAAACAGGTTTATATTTATGGTAAGTTATACATGGAAAAAGTAAACCAAAATAAAGTTCAGCCTCATTGAGCCTATTTTGTCTAGTAATAAAATGCTAAGCCAGTTTTTTTTTTTCTACTGCCTTTACCTGTATTAAAAATACACTTTTCATCAAAGTCCTTCTTTACCCAACATATTGAGACTCAAAGGCGGTTGTCACAAGCTACAAAGCACAATACTCTCATGATAATAAATACATTGAAGCAGATCTTCAGTATCTGAATTTTAGCTGTATTTTGGTCATTGTTAGCATCACTAGCTACATATTATCTAGCTATGACTAACTGCAGTCTCTCATTTCACTTTTCATTGCACTACAGACCGTGTGTCATCTTAAAAAGTGCAGTTCCATCATGAATGCTGTAAAGTGGTCCCATCTTAACTGGTTCAGAAGGAAGTCATTGACGTATTAGGTGAACACACAGCAGTCTGCACAAAAGCAAGAGTAGTGTAATTTTGCAGGGTTTTGTGTTGATTTATATAAAAACACAAGGCCTTGTGAGACATGTACATAATATATCACACTAGAAGTTAATTTTGTTTTTTACTTATTTCCTCTTTTAGCTGTTGCTTGTGGAAATGAGCTAATGTGTTTAATGCTTTCCACTTCTGCCCTATCATCTCATTTGGCTCCATAAACTCCACTTTCTGATGACTTTCATGGGTTTATTGCACATGTCATTGTAGTGTATTGGACTCCTGTCTGTGCTATGTATTTCAAAAGCCTTCAAACTGAGTGACTGATGCATATTATCAGGAAGACTTCATCTCTATGTCCTTCATGCCTTAGCTTAGACAACATTACTATATGTTAGCGCCTGACATTTAAGTGGATTTGGTTAAATCACAGCATCTGTCACTCAGATAAGCAGAGAAGTAAACAAACCTGGCCATTCTTCCAAGACCTGTTATTTTTATAAACACATACTCCTCTCCCATATACAAACAGGATACACACACTCTTACAAAATCCAATCACTGAGATGGCATGGCCTGTGAGCCTGGACTGAAGCCTGTGTCCACATAATGCTCAACTCACTTCACTGATACAAACCATGCACACATCTTGGAGGAAAATCTTGAATAAATCATGGTGTATTCTGTAGAGAGCCTCCGCCTTCTCCCTAAATCACTATGCTTAGTGTGTCGTACTTCCTCAGGCCTTCTAAGCCTCCATATCTCTCTTGGCCAGGGGACTTCTTAGATATTTGCTTTCCCATATGGTAGAGCTGGATTTAGATCCACCACAGCTACAGCCAGAGATTCACTTGTGGAGTTACTCGAGGCATGGAGAATCGACCTTAAAAGAGTCTTAGTATTGCAGATTATGAAAGATTCAAAGTCTTTGCTTTGGTGCATAAGGCCAGGATAATAATAGAAGTGAGATGTGGTTGGCAAATTAGGGCTTGTGTAATTTTTAAACAATTAAATGGGGTGGTTATGAAACCTTTTCAGGCCTGAAGCTTATTTTACTTATTTTTCTAGTTGCAGTTGTTACTATTTTTGAAGTAACAGGTTGTTCCAGTCTTCTCCTCTAACAACCCCTGACAAAAACTTAAACATCTCAGTGCTCCTTTCAAAAGAGAATGTGAATCTTGTTAAGACAAACTTCACATTGTGGGATGTGTCTCTGAGCAATTGACTGTAAATAGTCAGGGTTGGGGTTTGAACTGCAAAATTAAGTATAACCTGAAAATGTAAAAAAGCAAGATGGAAAGTTGCCATTCGATAATGTATAAAAAAATCTATGTTTCTATGCGAACCATGTCCATTATGACACAATATTATACTTCCAACTATCTACACTGTATGCACTTTCTGTTTTCTCTGTGCTATCCAGGTTCCAATGCATCGCGGACAAAAAATAGTTTGCATTTCTAGAAGTGCAAATGCTGATTGCCAGTCTGATTAGGTCTGTATGCTGGTACTTGTGCAACAGAAATCATTACATCATAGGTTATGAAAATCCAGTTTCCAAATAAACAGCTGCTTTACAACCGAAAAGCAGCTGTTTATTTGGAAACTGGATTTTAGAGATAGTGTTAACTGTTAATGGATGTAGACTTTTATGTACAAAAGAACAGATATTCATATTTTCAGATGGCTTTATTTTGTGAAAAAATACAGTAATACATTTTTTCCAATCAAGGTAAAATTGGTATCATATTACTTGCCTTTAATGCATAGGATTTATCTTCTTCAAATGGTGCCCCATACTAGTTTATACTTTAAATAGACTTTTGGACGTATATCTCTCATGAATTTGTATAGGGCATTACAACATCAGCACAGTTCAATTAACTTCTCAACAATAATAAAATAAGTCGAGTTAATTTCCCATAATCAGAGACTGAAATACTGTGGACATTCTAGTAGTACAGTTTTATAATAACTTCTTATAACTTCAGAGGCATTACAAAGTAGCGCTATCACTGGATCCCTCTGCTTGTTTTCCTGGTATACCTTCCACCTATTTTTTTTTTATTATTTTATATATATATATATATATATATATATATATATATATATATATATATATATATATATATATATATATATATATATAAATATTTTTATTTTTATTTTTTTTGCTCCATCTGTTTGCCTAAGCGTCGGCTTAACAAACCCATTGTGCCCGGGAGAAATCCACATGTCTTGTTTGACAGCTCACTGCCATGTGTACCCAGGCAGATCTGCGCTTTGTAATCTAAAGCTGCTGCTCAATGCACAGCCCTGTCTGCACACTGAGAGACAGCTATGGAGGGAGGCCGAGATGCACTGAAATAAACAATACTAAAAAGACAGCTGGAAATTGGGTGGACTGTGCTGGTTTTCTCTGCGGTATTGGCAGCCCACAGCATTGATTGCATTTACTACCTGCATCTCAGGTCAATAGGAGTGAAGAGTAGGACCTCTAAAGCTAATTAAACAATCAATCAGCGGCCTGGATGATGACTTAAGTGAGTGAACGATGCAGAATTGTCCTTATTGCTGTCAACAGCTGCTCTCTTTAAAGGGATAGTTTGAGCTTTATGAAGAAGTGTATATAGATGATAAAGCTGGAGAAATTATGCATTAGTTAGCCAGAGAACTTTGCACATCTTTAGACTGTTTACACACAATCTTGTTTGTTTGCATAAGATTTAAGCAAACAAAACGGGTCTGCAGTTCACATAAAGTTTCAGTACTTTCTCTGAACTCTTAGGGGTTTACAAGTATCCATTTATTGTAACACTGAATGGTACTTTCGAAGCTGGAATGAAAAAGCATTTCCACAACCAGCGCTGATGATTGGCTTGGTGGCTTTTATAGAAAATTGTGTCATAGATTGTGAAAATCTAGTTCTTAAAAGAACACACAAGTTTTGTGAAAGGGACACTTCTATTGGCTGGTTGCTCTACATAGTTTGTCAACTTTCGGCTCAATGTACAGCTCACACAGAGAAAAAATAAAATAAAAATAAAACGGGTAGCAAAAAGAAATCAAAGTAAAGGCATTTATCAAAGGTTTAACAAGACAGAGATAATTGGACGCTAAACTCAGAGCGAGACGCTTATTTTAACTATGGTTTATAATGTATTAGTATTTTGGAGATGGCTGGATTGGTTTGTTTTTTTTTAATACATGGGCTTTAATGTACAGAAATGTATTGTATCACTTTATTCTGTTTTACATTAATTGTTCTTTTATCAAGGCAAACCTTTAATTGGTATCAGAACATCCAGATCTAACCCACTCAATGGGTAGTCATCCACAAGTGCCATATATATTGCTACTTCATTAAACTCTCACTTTAGATATATTCAAATTCAACATTTGCATGCATGCATATATTTTTTGTTTATTTGTAAGGGTGCATTACAACAGCACAGTTTTATTACTCCTAGACTCTCGCTCACATCTTATCTCCTGTTACACCTGTCTTGCTTTTCACTTGGAATGCACCACATGAAGGCAAAGCAGGAATTAAAACAGCAAAAATAGTGTTAAAACAGCTAAGAACGTAAGCGTCTCCTTCAGCTGCTCCCGGCTTGTCGTCTAACTCCAAACCTCAGTGCCACAGTGACAATAAAGGGATTACACACTGATCCACTGTGTACAGGGAGGGGTGTGCCGAACAACAGCAGAATATGAATATGATGACAGCTCGTTGTTGTCAGAGGACTAAAACGAGGTGAGGCCGGCTCTGCGCTGTCACAGGCACCATATAGAAACACAACATCAAATCTCTGGTGAACACGCATCAACACAGAGGTTAGCAGTCATCTTAAATATAGCATGCAGTGTTTAAGTTTGCATATGATGTGAGGACATTTGGGTTTGGTCACTGCCACGCACATGAGCTAAACAGTTCATTGTGCAGGGTGTGATCAGGTATTTCCAGACGTTAACTGAGGAACTGGTTGGAATACAGTATTTTTAGCCCAGTCCTGTTTGGTGGGATGCCACAATGTTGTCCTATTAGTTTTTGTGTAGATACAGGTTGGTCCACCGTTGGCACACATCGAATGGAAATGTGGTCGTAATTGTTATGAATTAAACGGATCTCTTAACGTTCTCCCTTTTATTACAATATAAACAAGACATTGATAGGGCTTATGCTAATCTTTAACAAGCGCTGCAAAGAAAATAAAAGGGCAAAGGCGGTTATTATAGGGCCACATGCACATTGTTCTGTAAATCCATGTTCCAGCTGACAGAAATATCCACTTAACATAGTTAACCTATGTGATTATAAGGTCAAGCTACTGATGCACATTTGAGTTAAAGAATGAAAAAAAAAAATACATCTACATCCATCTTCTCCCCTTTATCCGGGGCCGGGTCGCGGGGGCAGCAGTCTAAGCAGAGATGCCCAGACTTCCCTCTCCCCAGACACCTCCTCCAGCTCTTCCGGGGGGATACCGAGGCGTTCCCAGGCCAGCCGAGAGACATAGTCCCTCAAGCATGTCCTAGGTCTTCTCCGGGGTCTCATCCCGGTGGGACATACCCGGAACACCTCCCTAGGGAGGCGTCCAGAAGAGATCCGAAACAGATGCCTAAGCCACCTCAGCTGGCTCCTCTTGATGCAGATTACTTCTACATATAATAAAATATATACTGTACTTTCTACCAAGGCTGAGTTTTGGCCTGTTCCCAGTCAGACTATAACAAAGCCTCGAATTTATAAATAAAAATCAAACATTGGTATGTACATAGTCTTACATATTAGTCTGGTAAGCTCTATGTTAGTTATTAAAACTATGTTTCCAGCTATGTTATGTTTGCAGCTTTTTTAGAAGAGTAAAGACACTGCTCATATCTAGTCATTTGACTACAACTGAGTTGATTGTGGTGGGGAAAGGTTTGCACAATGTCTTGTTACACTAACCCAGTGTATGTCCTGCATACGACCAAGTCTTTGATTGAAATTTTTAGGCATGCTGAGTCCTGTTTTTATCAAAATATCTTCTGAATTGGGAGTCCTTGTGGCTCATCTGGTAGAGCACACACCACATAGTCAGGAGACCGTGGGTACTCATTCTTGGGTTCATTTCTGGCTTAGGTCATTTGACCAACGCCCTTCCCCTTCCTCATCCTGTTACCTGTCTATCTACGGTGTACTATCAAATAAAGACAAATATATAAATATATGTATCTTGTTAATTGATGACAAACAATATTTGTTTGCACATGCTTTTTTGCTCCTTAAATGACTATATTCTTACATATATTTTTAACTAGTGGGTTAGATAACTTTTGTTAACACATTTAAAACATTTGCTCTGCTCAATGTGCATCTACACATCTCTCTCTTTTTGCTTTTATTTGATAGAGACAGTAGATCGACAGGAAACATGTCAAAAGGGAATGAAATAAAACTGAGCGTATTACCCAAGCCGGGAATCAAACTTTTGTTTCCCAAGTATGTGTAGAGTGCTCTACCAGGTGAGCCACCAAGATGGCCCGGATCACATTAATTTAAAGAATATTCAGTTAAGTGAACATCAGACTCCTCTTTACAACTTTTGTGACTTAACTATGCACAATTTAAAATAAACACATGCTTTATTCAAAACAGTCACTGAAAAAAACAAGGTTTGAATTAATGGAGGTGTATTCAAAGTTCATCTGAACAAGCTCTGGCATGTTACCATTATCAATGACTCACAGGACAATTATTTGTCTGTTACCCAAAGTATTTCACTTGAAAAGTACTTCACCCAACAAGTAACAAGCAGTGCTATAGAGTGTGCATTTATTACTTGCACCTGTGCATTTATTACTTCCTTCCAGTATTGCTCCCACTTACTGCTGTTCAGGACAGATCCCATTTAAATGAGTGACACCGCTGTTATTCCCACACACTGAGTCGATGGGATTTAGCCTCAGCAAAGTGTAGGCAAAACTAAAGCCACATAAACTTACTGCAAGATATGCCACCAATAAATCATCTACCGTCTGATGTAGCTGAAGATTGGTTACCTTTTGAAATTCAATTTGAAAAAGATTGAATTTTATGCAATTTTGTTAATGCCATTTTGTTACAGCATTTTAGCAGTTTTTTTTTTTGCCTGAAGGTAGAATAGATTCTAATATGTAAAATGTCAGTCATAGAAAATCATTTAGTTTGGGGGGAAAAAAGAAAAAAGCTATATTACTATTTACAATGCTCTATGAAACACATTGACACAGTGATAAATATACTTGGTAAGTGCAAGAAGATCCTGTGTTTGATTCTCACCCCATCTGTGTGGAGTTTGCATGTTACCGCCACCTCACCCCCTTCCTGTTTCCTGAATATATATATATATATATATATATATATATATATATATATATATATATATATGTATATATATATATATATATATATGTGTATATATATATATATATATATATATGTATATGTGTATATGTATATATATGTATATATATATATGTATATGTATATATATATATGTATATATGTATATATATATGTATATATATATGTATATATATATATATATATGTATATGTATATATATATATATATATATATATATATATATATGTGTATATATATATATATATGTATATGTATATATATATATATATATATATATATATATATATATGTATATATACATATATATATATATGTATATATGTATATATATATATATGTATATGTATATATATATATATTTTTAACCTTTATTTATATATATATATATAAAAAATAATCAGGACCATTGTAATCTTATTTCCTTATTTCCAGTTTATGCCATAGACATTGCATTTCCATCTCTTCATAAAGGTTACATTTGGTAAAAGGTATTTGTTTTCAAGGTACTTTATATAACTCACAATGGGACAAAAACAGACTTTCAGATTGAATTTCATCATGAGGACTAAATATATCTGACCTCCTTAGCTCCATTATATTAGCACAAAGAAGGTCTTTGTTCCATCATTAAAGGATAGAGTTAAGACTTAAACCAGTTGCTCCCAGTTCTCATCCAACACTGCTGGGTTTAGTCCTCAAAGGGTCAGTTCACTCATATTCTAAGTCTACTTTTTTATGCTTATGTTTTTTTTTTACACTTCATCCGTTAAGCAGTTGTTACATTTATGTGACAAGTAAAATAGGTTTATTGTGCAAAGGCCAGAATTAGCAGAATATAAATTGTAGATTAGAGGAAATTTTGCTGGAATTTGTGTTTAGCCAAAAGAGTAAGAAAATAGAGAACACTGAAATTCACTGGTTTAGTCTAACCTTTAACAAAACAGAAAATAGCAAACTATACTAATTATATTTCTAAGTCAAGGTCGTCTAAACACAGTAAAAGGTAAACTACTGTAAGTTGTGCCTTTAGAAAATATATGTACAGTTGTGCTTATAGGTTTACATACCCTGGCAGAATTTTTCATTTTCTTTTGGCCATTTTTTAGAGAATATCATAGTTAGTGGTTGGGTAAAGCCATTTATTGTCAAACGATTATGTTTACTCTTTTTAAATCATAATGAACAACAGAAACTACCCCAGATCAAAGGTTTACATACCCTGGGGATTTAGGCCTGATAACATGCACACAAAATGAAACAAAAATGTTTGAATGGCACTAAAGGTAACCATCCTCACCTGTGATCTGTTTGTGTGTATAAAAGGTCAGTGAGTGTCTGGGCTCCTGACAGACCCTTGCA
The DNA here is from genome assembly GCA_024349245.1 of Neodontobutis hainanensis. Classification (NCBI taxonomy): domain Eukaryota; kingdom Metazoa; phylum Chordata; class Actinopteri; order Gobiiformes; family Odontobutidae; genus Neodontobutis; species Neodontobutis hainanensis. Next base: position 1,065,753 of record JALDNG010000042.1, on the reverse strand, counting down.
TCTTTCATCCAGTGCTGCACTGATATATCTGTATTCTAAGTCATGGGGAAAGCATTAAATTGTCAAAGGATCTGTGGGAAAAGGTAATTGAGCTGTATAAAACAGGAAAGGGAGATAAAAAGATATCAAAGGAATTGAGAGTCAGTCAGCAGTGTTCAAACTCTAATAAGGAAGTAAAAAAATTGAGATTCTCTGAAACCAAACCAAGTTCAGATAGACCAACACATTTTAACTGCCAGAAAAATTGTTCGGCACGCAAAGAAAAACCCACAATTAACTTCAGCTGAAATACAGGACTCTATGAAAAAAGTGACGAAAGGTACACCATTCCTACTGTGAAACATGGAGGTGGATCGCTGATGTTTTTGGGGATGTGTGAGCTACAAAGGCACAGAAAAAGACAATAAAGAAAATACTAGAGTAAAATTTGCACTCATCAGCCTGGAAGCTGTGTATGGGACGTATTTGGACGTTCCAACATGACAATCTAAAGCACAAGGCCAAGTTGACCTGTCATTGGCTACAGCAGCATAAAGTGAAGGTCCTGGACTGGCCATCTCAGTCTCATGACCTCAATATCTTTGAGCCACTCTGGGCAGATCTCAAACGTGCAGTTCATGCAGGACAGCCAAAGAATTTACAGGAACTGGATGCTTTTTTTTCCATTTGTCCCTATTTAATGGGAGCTGTACCACTTTCACCCTGTCCAAGGTCCAACAGATATCTGTAAAACACCAATAAGTCCCAGTTTTTTGAACAGACCATGTCCCTATTGTCCCTGTTCTAAAAAACATCAATCACCACAGCAAAGTTCAAAAAAATTTTGGTTATTAAAAAGGAATTTTTTTTGAGACATAGTAAGTTTTCTTAGTTCTTTAGTAAGTTCACCAATGCAAATGCATATTCTTGTTTTGTGTTTTCTGTGGCTAAAACAATTTAATTACCGATGTTCTAAAAAAATACAATTTTGCAACATATTTTTTCATTTGCCAGTGGGTTTGTAAAAGGGTCCCAGTTCAAAGGTCTAGAAAAAATGACACCCTACCTATAGAGCTGCCTAAATAATTGGCCATGGTTATTCTAAAGATGCTATCCATGAACTAATTGTAGTTAACCCAAATAAATTTGGTTATTATTATTATTTTTTATTTGTCCAACAGTAGAGGGGAAACTGTTCTTGTGGGAAGTGGCTCCAGTCGTTGCAATGTAGAATGCAGAAGGGTCAAAAGTCAGTTAAACGTAGAAGTGCTTGACCCTGAAATTATAACAATTCTGGTGTGTCTTTGAAATATTTATGAGGGTATGAATAACAGTAGTCATAGCTCTTGGTCGTTTATCAGATTTCAGAAGACTAAATACCTTTGGGAGGCTTTGGAGTGACACGTTAGCACTCTTTCATAAAAAAGGCAATGGATGATATCTTTTCAAATAATGGCATTCATTATCAGTCAGCACCAAAGAAACTGTTCTTTTGCCCCAAGCGCCCTTATGCCTTGAAAAGAGAGGGTATGATCTGTGTTCTCCTGTCATTGGACATATATCACACACAAACGGGTCAAATAACTATTGTCACCTCAAATGTTTTTTCAGGTTTAATCTTAAGTCACAGTATTCTCAATTTTATAGTAAAGTAAAATAGTGACTATGCTCAGAGATGATGCATTAAGTTGTCATATTAACATAATTACATTGAGCTTATGGTGACAGGCCCCGTAGTCATTGGCTCAGCTGACAATGTCAGCACTGAACACCACACCCTCCGAACAATATTACTCTTAATTAGCCCTTTTCCAGTCACTATGAACTCCCATATTTTTATTCTTGCACTTTACCCAGAGGCAGGATTTGTGAATAAAGAAGAGTCTAGCTTTAGCCTATTGAACAAAAAGGAAAATAACAGATCAATTACAACCTTTAACTGCATTGTTGTAATATTAATGGAATAATGGCAACGTGGACTGTTTAAAACAGGCACATGATTTAAATTGGACTTACTGATTAAATAAAGGTTGATTAATAAGTAGTGTTTTTACTCATATTTGTTTTAACATCATCTGGCTGTGTTCAGACAAACTGTCCATTTTAGGCATACAGGCACATAATGATCACACTATATTTATTGCCAATAGTTTTTTATTTTTGTTTTTTAACATGCAAGATTTATTTTCATGCTGTTGCATATTTAAAAAAAAACATCTAACATTTGAAATATTTGTAGTACACACCCTTTTTCAAGCTGGAACCAAACAACATCAAGTGGTTAGCCTAAATGCAGTTGATCGGGTGGCCAAGTCTGTTCTTGGAAACTTACTTTACCCAGAAATCACTGCACCCTACTCACCCATTCAAAGAACTAAACAGCTTTGTGTAACAGCTTTGAAATTTTAAGTAGAGCCTCTGATGACTGAAGTCTGTCTTTATGAAACTGGCCTTGTTTGTTATGACTAGTTGATTTAAAATAAAGTTCTTTGAATAAGCACATAAATTTGCTTTAATTCTGCTTGAACATTAACGTTTCTTGACCCTTGCCTCATGAAAAGGCAGTGAAAGGCACCATGTTCAGGCGCTAAGATTCTTCTCAAGCACAAAGAAAAGTATGTCAGAGCAGAGCAGAGAGGATCTGGCTTGTATGGCCGAGGGCTTAGCATGTAGCTTAGGGACGACTGCGCACAACTAAAAAGTGTGTTGTGAGTGCAGATGGGATTATTGTGTGTATGGGGTGTCTTTGCCGTGGTGTGTGTTGCAGGGTTATTGGAGCAGTTGTTGAATGTGGGAATGTCAGCTATTGTTTCCAGTTTGTGCTTGTTTCTGGGCCTCGTTTGACTGACTTGTCTAATGCTGTGGCCTCGCCAGACTGGGCTACACCCTTTGTGCAGGTCCGCTAATGAACATCCCTTTTGAACCAGCAGCCGGTGGCTTCTGACTCTAGTGGCAGTAACAAGGAGACAAACAGTCAAACAGCCACGGTTCACAATGAATGCCTCTTTTTGCAGCCAAATCGCTTCATCACATCATTCCATCTTGCAATCACAAAACTTGATGCAATCCAATTTTGTGCTCATCATTATCAGTGACACTTTTTCAAGATTATCTACTTTTGTGCATGAAATCACTTTGAGAGACAATGCTCTGTCAGTCAGTTCTTCTCTGTGATCATTCTTGTCTTTCCAGTGTCATCAGTAAAATTAGATTCACTTGATTTCCCAAAATGGACTGACACTTTAGATTGAGGCTTGTACATTTTACAACAGCTCCAACAAAACATTTTAAATGACATATTGTGTTGGATAGACTAGAAGGACTACTGCATGACGAGTTTGCTATTTGAAGATAATTTAAATGTCAGTAAAATATGTTCTTATATGAAGGTTTCTAAACGTAACTTTTATAAACATGCAAATATAAGAATTTGTTGAGTCAGGAGTCTGCCAGTGAAGTGATCCTAAAACGAATAAGCATTTAACAGAATGAATGGGATCTATAAGTCTCAATTAGTTGTGGTTACTCATAAAAATTTTATCCAGTTACAAGAATCACTTTGTCATAGAAGCATGCCTCATTTTTCAAGTAGCAGGATTGAAACTCCCCATTCTTTTCCCCCCTGAAATAAAGCCATTACCCACACAGCCATAAGTCCTCTTCCTATTTGTCAAAGTGTGAATATCGATGGCCGTAAAGTTATTCATGCCTGCATGGCGCATCATCTTTATTTGAGAAAGAAATGAAATCCTATTCCCTTTGTGTCTCTGGGGAGAAATAATATGTCATGGCTCCCTCCCATCCATTTCAGCATATCAGCTGGATAAATGTGTAGCACAGACGGGAATGGCTGTATGCGCCGGTCGAGGAGGTCACTTTAACTCATTGCCAGGAATATTGTCCAGATAGAGCGCAAGTACACAATGACATTTTTTCAGAGTTGTCTATTTCACTTGGATGCTGAGGATTTCTTGGTCTGAAACAACAAAACACAATTGGTTGGCTACACAATATTGTTTAGCTGATTCGAAAATCCAATTCAGTCCTCTACTGTTATTATTGTAATACAAATAAAGTCAAAAACACAAAAAATTGTTTTGTATTTATGTCTGCACTTTAGTATTAGGGGCTTCAAAATGGCACTGTGTCTTATAAACCCAAAGTACATTAATGTGCAGTTAAATAGATGAAATACCTAATTTCCAGTCTGCTGCTAGACATACTGAACCAATCTTTTAGTGGGGCATTGGAAGTCACTCGGGAGTTGGGATCAATTGGGTTCAGATATTTAAAAGGATGTGTCCCAGGCCTATCAGACAAATCTCCATGCAGTCGCTTATAGTACAGAGTTTGATGCACTTCCTCCAACAGTCACCTGACACATTTTAAATCCCAGCCTTTCATTAGGAGTCACCCGCTCTTCACAGCGGCTGACCCCCTCACACCACTTGACCAGTTCTCTGAATGAACAAAGCTTTCAGACTCTGCCAAAGTCTTTCATCCCAAAAGCATGGTTAGCTTGTGGCCTAAATACTTTTCCCGTGAGAAAAAAAGAACAAGGAGAAGCAGTTCTTTTCCAAACCCACACCATTTCTCCTGGGAAGTGTCTGTGTCTTCCTCTCATTGACTTCACTGTTTGTAAAATCAATGGCGCAGATGACAGGGACCATATTTCATGTGCTCTTTTGGGCTGTTGTGTTCTCCCATTTAACCATTTACATGTACAATGGCATTAAAAATTATCTGAACCCTTGGGAATTTCTTACATTTCTGCCTAAAATCACCATCAAATGTGATCTGATCTTTGTCAAAATTACACAAATGGAAAAAACAGTGTCTGTTTTAACTATAACCACCCAAACAGTTAAAGGTTTTCATGTTTTTAATGAGGATAACATGCAAACAATGACAGAAGGGGGAGGAACGCCCTTTGGCAGCAATAACCTCAATCACACGTTTCCTATAGTTGCAGAGCAGCCTGGCACATAGATCAGGATCAATCTTGGACCATTCCTCTTTACAAAACTGCTGCAGTTCAGTCAGATTCCTGTGATGTCTGGCATGAATCGCTGTCTTGAGGTCATGCCACAGCATCTCAATGGGGTTCAAGTCAGGACTTTGACTTGGCCACTCCAGAACGTGTATTTTGTTCTTCTGAAACCATTCTGAAGTTGATTTACTTCTGTGTTTTGGGTCATTGTCCTGTTGCAGCATCCATTCTCTTTTTAGCTTAAAATGTCTGACAGACGGCCTCAGGTTTTCCTGCAAAACATCCTGATAAACTTTTGAATTTATTTTTCCATTAATAATTGCAAGTTGTTCAGGCCCTGAGGCAGCAAAACAGCCCCAAACCATGATGCTCCCTCCACCATGCTTCATGTGTGGATGAGGTGTTGATGTTGGTGAGCTGTTTCATCAGTCCACAAAATATTTTGCCAGAAGTTCTGTGGACTGTCCAAGTGCCTTTTTGCAAACATTAAACGTGCAGCAATGTTTTTTTTGTTTTTTTAGACAGCAGTGGCTTCCTCCGTGGCGTTCTCCCATGAACACCATTCTTGGCCATTGTTTTACAGATAGTTGATGTATGCACAGAGATATTGGACTGTGCCAGTGATTTCTGTAAGTCTTTAGCAGACACTCTAAGGTTATTTTTTACCTCTCTGAGTATTCTGCGCTGAACTCTTGTTGTCATTTTTGGTGGAAGGCCACTCCTTGGGAGAGAAGCAACAGTGCCAAACTCTCTCTATTTGTAGACAATTTCTCTAACTGTGGATTGAACATCCAGATTTTAGAGATGGTTTTGTAACCTTTCACAGCTTTATACAAATCAACAGTTCTTGATTGCAGGTCTTCAGAAAGCTCTTTTGAGCGAGCCATGGTGCACATCAGACAATGCTTCTCATCTAGACACAATTCCTACCAGGTGTGTGTTTTAGAGTGAGCAGGGCAGCTTTAGTGATTTTATATTTTATACTCAAAAGAATCCTGGGAACAGTAGGAATTATAATTAAAAAAAGGTTTGTTTAAAAAAAAAAAAACAAACAAACAAAAAAAAAGGTGGGGTTATATATATATATATATATATATATATTTATATAAATATATATATATATATATATATATATATATATATATATATATATATATATATATATATATATATATATATATATATATATATATATATATATATATATAAAAATATATATATATATATATATATATATATAAATATATATATATATATATATAAATATATATATAAATATATATATATAAATATATATATATATAAATATATAAATATATATATAAATAAATATATATATAAATATATAAATTTATATATATATAAATATATATATAAATATAAATATATAAATATATATATATATAAATATATATATATAAATATATATATATATAAATATATAAATATATATATATATATATATATATATATATATATATATATATATATATATATATATATATATATATATATATATATATATATATATATATATATATATATATATATATATATATATATATATATATATATATATATATATATATATATATATATATATATATATATATATAAACTTTTATTGCATCCAGTGTTTCTCTTCCAGCAGTCTGTTTGTCCTCTCTGGGCTCTGTTGTAGTAGCTTTGGTACCAGACTATTTCTCTGTTTATTCTAGATGGAGAACTAGTTTGGTAATGCGACTGCAGCAGACAGCTCTACAGGGGCGGGATCATGTCGTGAGAAACAGGTGCCAAATAAACCAATCACACAAAGCAGATGTAATGACAGCAATACGGCTGAGAAGTGGCGGTCTTACAGAGTGTGCCCACACTTACTTTCATTTGCTCAGAAAGGAAGTAGGTATGACTACGACAGGCTACTGTTGTAGAAACAGGAAGTAATGGGCTTCTAGAAGCTGTAAAGGCCTATTTTCCCAAGATAGAGAAATTCAAAGGGTATGATTTTGAAGTGGCTATTCCCCAATGAAAAGTTGTTTTTCACTAATGTTCCCTTTTGTTCATCTGTATACTACAACATTTTTCACAATGCACCTTTTAAATTACAATAATCATAGCTAAAGTAATATTTGTAGTGAACATGTGTCGGCTTTTATGATTTGTACACTACTGCTGACATAGTTCTACAAAACACAGCACAAAATTACAACCAGATACCCAATTTAGTGGGACTACTTTGACTCTGACACTAAAACAGTGCAGTTAGTATAATGTGTCTTAGGCAAAGCAAGGCCATTTTATTTATATAGCACAATTTATACACTGGGTAACTGTAAGTGCTTTACAGGAATTAAACACAATTTACAAGATTTAAATTAAGAATCATAAGAAAAATTTTAACATTTTAAAAGAAGAGTGCAGATAAAAAACACTTCAGCGCTGCCTACATTACAACTTAAAGAGGAAGGTTTTTAACCTCCCCTTGAACATTGTTAAAGTTGAGGCTTGTTTTACTGCATCTGGGAGGTTGTTCCAGGTTTTTGCTGCATGAAACTTAAACACTGCTTCACCCTGTTGTAGGGAATATGGTCTTATTAATTAATAATTAATATGAATATTAATTATGAAAATTAATAATTAATATTTTGCTTATCAAAATATTAATTTCTTTCGGGGCACCACTCTAGTTTTGAACAGATCCAGAGAAACTGTTTAGTCTAGTCTCATTAATCTAAAGGAAGTAAATTCTCACTCGTTTTCGAAAATTAATGAATTAAACATTGAAACAGTAAATGTCTTTATGGGATTTTATTAAAGATTATGCAAGATGTTAAAATAACGAATAATGATGATGGAAGGACACAAAGGAATAGTTATTGACACATAAATGGGTAAATCAAAGAACGATAAACTTGCTTTCAGAGGGTTTTGTAAAACAAAAGAAAGTAGGCCTATTGACTATTGACTCTATTATTAGATGAGGGGCTGTTACGGAGCGTTTAGAGGGGTTCGATGACGGTTTCTGAGGCCAAGGCTGTTATGTTTATACAGTTAGACGCCAAACTTGTGTAACGTTTAGACTCACCCTGGGGGTCGTGATTGGTATCAGATTTTGGCAACGAGAGGTCTAGAGGTTGTCCGGAACCCTGTCGCAACCGATGACGTTTGTCGCCTCCAGGATGGCCTGCTGTTTCCACTCTCCAGAGGGGCTGCCGTGGGCCCAGGAGATTCAAAAAGCGTCTCGTTACTGTCACAACTAGCCAAGCCTTTTAGCATCAGCGTCGTACACCGAGTAAAATTGAGTCTTTCAAAGTTATTGCGAAGTCCACTGGAGAAGGTTTAGCGGCTGTGTTGCTGGCTTAAACTTGCTCGAGAAAGTTAGATTTTAGTCAAGCTAACTCTTTAGCAGGCAGGAAATCTTCAAAAATAAAAGCGAGACAACTTCCTTTTGTTGGCAGGCTGGCAGGAAGTAAGCTACTTTGAGCAGCTGTGTGAAGGAAACTTTATTGCGGCAAGCTAAACTTGCAGGCTTTAAAGTACAAAGAAAATTTACTCGTTACACGAGGTCCGGAGCTTGTGAGAGTTTCGAGGGCCTACGGCCCTGAACGGACAAGAGGTCCAGTGCGAAGTGAAGAGGAGACGAAGAGTAGTGCAGAGCGAGTATGTTTTTGACCAGCGGTCACTTTTAACACTTTTGGACGGGGTGTGTCTTACGGAGAAAGGCATTGCTTTGGGGGGGAGTTTAAATGTTTAAACTAAGTCTTAAACATTCCTTTTGCTTCACCCTATTTTCCTTGGTTTTCGTAAAACACACAAAAACATTCGTACTTGCAGGATTATGCAAAGAAACATTTGTCAGACTTATTATAAAAACATATATTCATTACATTTTATTAACATAAAACGTAACTCTGTAGGAATGGAAGGAATTAGTTGCCTTGTAAAACTCTGCATCCTGGAAACAAACAGTATAATTGTTAGTACATTCACAATCTTTCTAAGTAATAAAATAACAAAATGTCCTTTAATGAAATAACACCAAATGTCCTTCTTGAGTGCAGAGTCATTTGTCCAGTTAAACCAAAAGGGGGTAGTGTTTGACCATGCCGAACGACTATGATCAAAGACATTTTCAACTGTCAATCAGGATTAGAATAAAGTGTTCTCGAGAAAGCTGGATGGACACCTTATCTACAGGATTTACGGCTTTTGGACATGGCGCCTAGCGGTCTGTGATGTTCCATGTGTCACCTTTGACACGGTACTGGGTAGAACGAAGTTTCAATTCTTATAAAAGCAAAACAAAGTCATTAATAAGTTTCCTGTCCTTGGCAAAACACGTTGGTGTCCTTTTATCTGAAAGAAAACGGGGTTAGCATGTCTTCTTCTCAAGATTTACATCCACGGCCTGTCTCTGGAGGCCGATGGTGAAACAACAGTTGTTAATCTTGAAGACCCTTAGTGAAACAGTTTGGAGGTCTGTAAGTGATTAAACAAATGTTATAAGCCGTGTGGCGTTCTGGAGGCTGATCTGCTACACTGTTTAGTTCTTACTCTGGGCTCGAGCAGAAGGCCTGTCCCAGATGTTCTCAGAGTCTGAGGAGGCTCATAAGCTACTAGCATTTCAGAAATATATTCTGGTGCTAAACCATTTAGAGACTTGTAAACCAGCAGTGCTGTTTTAAAGTCTATTCTCTGAGCAACAGGAAGTCAGTGCAGAGATTTTAAAACTGGACTGATGTGGTTGTACTTCCTGGTGTTAGTTAGAACCCGAGCAGCAGCGTTCTGAATAAGCTGCAGCTGTCTTAACCCTCGTTTTGAGAGACCAGTGAGCAGGCCGTTACAGTAATCTTACCTGCTGGAGATAAAAGCATGAATAAGTTTCTCTAAGTCTGGTTTAGAAATTTAAATCTGAGTCCATGATGACCATTAAGGTGACTGCTGACACTTTCTCTTTGTTTCTGTTCCCAAAGATGTTCAGTTGGAGAAAATTATTTTGCATCCACACGTCAATCTGTTCGATGCAGTGACACAGTGAATGGATCGGTCCATTTTCACCTGCTGTGAGTGAAATGTAAATCTGAGTGTAATTGCTTAATTACAGTATGATACGCCACAGCTGCGTATTAACTGGCCTAAAGGAAGCATGTAAAGATTGAATAATGGGAGTCCCAAGATAGACCCCTGTGGAACCCCACATGTCAGGGTCATTTGGTCTGATACACAGTTACAGTACAGTACTTCCTGTCTTCAAGATAAGACTGAAACCATTTAAGAGCAGTCCCATTGATACCTATCAATTGCTCTAATCTTTGTGACAGGATTTCCGCGTCAGTGTTCAGACGGATGTCATTTGTGACTTTGATAAGTGCAGTCTCAGTCTGTGATGGGCCTGAATCTTGACTGAAAAAGATCAAAGCAGTTGTTAAGTAATAGAAAGTCATTAAGAGGCTGACAACTTTAATGATGACTTTCCCTAAAAATGGCAGGTTTGAAATGGGCGAATAGTTTGTTGAGCACTGTAGCATCAAGACTGCTCTTCTTTAGAAGAGGCTTAATGACAGCAGTTTTTAAGGCAGTGCCTGTGCAGCTGTGGTTTGGTTTATTGTCGGATAAAGTTGAGTGAAATATGAACTTTCCTGTGTGTCTCCAGCAGCGAGCCATGTGGTCCAGGTGTGTGAGATAGTGGCTGTCCACAAGATGGAGCGGGACCACCCAGAGACCAGCAGGAGACAGAAGAAAGCCAAGCAGCACTTCCAGCTGTTCCCATATGCATTCACAGGTAAAGCAATGCATCATGAGAATTAAGACTGCATGATGTTAGAAAAACATGCAATAATGTTGTCTTTTGTAAATGTTTACCAAATTTACCATTGGATATTGTCAAAGATTTTGACATGAATTAAAATGTAAATAAATCCAAAGACACTAGACTAACGCCTGACACACCGCATTTGTTTGTGATTATACTGCAGCTGCTGATGTTGTAATAATGTTAGATTTACTAAATACCACCATGGGAAGTCTTTAGAGACCAGTTATACTGTATATAGCCTACTGTGCTTCAAGCAATGTCATCAAAGTTGCACATCTACCATTGCAGCAAAAGCACAAGTGTTTAGCAAATGTAGCAAAAATCCTAAGGGAGAAACTAGCCTTCACACGTGTGTTAGTTTACCTAATATGAAATGAAATAATGTCTTAATAGTGAAGTCCATTTTACCTTAATGTTGTTTTTGTGTATGCTAATCTTTTTTGACTAATATCAGTTTTTGATGAGGCGGCAGTAGGTAGAGCAGTCGTCTTTCAACCGGAAGGTAGTGGGTGCGATTCCCGCTCTCCCCACAGTTCATACTGTCGTTGTGTCCTTGGGCAAGATTCTTAATCCTTCTTGCCTCCAGTGGCTGTAACACTGGTAATTACTGTAGAACAATGTAAGTTGCTTTGGATAAAAGCGTCAGCTAAATGAATAAATGTAAATGTAAATGAATAAATGATGAGGAAGCACAAGTCCAAGCAAAAGATTGTCCTAATCATTCTGAAACCTGGAGTGATGAGCTGCCGCTGTAAATACTCGCAGATAAAGTCCTTCCCTGATGTCCTGTACCCACTCACTGACAGCACAAACAGTACCTACAGCCAGTTGGTTGCTATTTGTTTGTGCTTAATGAGCTATTTTTGATATTTGATGTCCTGTTGTCTATTAAAACTGTATTGTGGTCTGGTTAACTTCCTTTGAAGTATTCAAATTACTCAGTCATTGCAAAGATTTGGTGTATTTTGTGATTCTCAGTGGGGTCTAAAAGCACTTTTCATTGCTGTCTGCTTCGTTTTGCTACAAAAGGTTAATGCCACACATCACACTTAGTTTGGGTGAGTGTGCCAAGAGTCTCTGATCTGACGCTGGAAATAAGCCACAGACTGCGAATACTGCTTTAACAGGAGCATCCCTTTCTGTCTAAGCTGACTGGGGCTAAGATGGCAGCGTGCCACTGACTTATAGGCTAAATCCTCATTTTGAGTCATTAGATTATATCCAAAAAGATAGGATTTACATTATTTATTCAGGCAAAACTGACAAGGCTGCATTCCCACGTTTTTCTTTTTCTTTTTTTTTATGTCTTCAAAGCATCGTCTCATCACTGATTATGTAACCTCATTAGAGGATGATTTAGCAGGCGCTCTTAACATCTCTGTGCCTCCCCACTGTACGAGCGAGGTACTGTAAGTGACTGCAGCTGGGAAATTGTCTGAAAAGTTAACTTTTCCATCTGATAAAAAATGCTTAGTGTGATAATTTGACTTTGAAACGCTGAGGGAGTGAATCTGCTGTCAAAGTGCTTAGTGAGTGAGTTTTTAGACCTTAATGTAAATATTTCAGTGACGTTCCTAGCAGTTATAATATGTGACTCTGTCTGAACTTTTTGTCTGACAATCTGCAGGGAGCTGCTTTACTGAAGTAATTTTTCATTTTCCGACAAACCCCATTTTCTAACACATCTCTTATGTCTGCCTGACCCAGTCACAAAGAGTAATTCATTCTCAGACCCAGTCCATTCTGTACCAAAACCACAAGGGGCTTAAGAAAAGACTATAATCTGAATTATTATATTAGAAGGAAATTATTTTGTTCTAAATAGTGCATGGCATAGTCTATTCTTATACTTAAACTTGAGTAATTATTATATATACTAACAGGCCTTTTACTTAAGTTCAGACTTTGACTACTCTACAAACCTCTAAGTACTGTATTCATTTTTCTTTCCTCTACAGTGTCTTACCCCCGGTGCCCTTTTTTTTTTCTCCACAGTGTCCCATGTGCAGAGGACCCGGCAGCACCATTGGCGTTGTAGTGACGTCATCTTCCACTGTGACGATCAGGGACTGTGTGAGCAGTGGGTCAGCGTTATCAGTGATCAGCTGTTATTACTCTGTACGTTCATCTTATTAGTGCCATGTCATACTGTACTATTGACTATGTTTTCAGTGAGTTCAATAAAATGTCTCTTGATGAAGGTTCCCTATGTAAATATCTGCAGGGTACAGCACATTATTATTGGACTACAGAACAAATTTTAAATAGCAGGTCAAGTGCATACAAAGAAAATGTTCAATCATTCATTCTTTTCTACACATGAACCCCTTTGACAGAGGCCACATGTTAGATTATCTGACAATGTAATTATGTGATTTTGCAAACTAACCATGTCTGCTTTGTAAAGAAGACCTATGTAAAATTTACTTCACTCATTCTCAGTGCCTTGAGAGAAACCTGAGGCAGATCAACTAAAGAGACAGCCTTTCTGCATTTCTCTTTTAGACAGTTGCTTTTAGACAGACATAAAATGGTACAAGCCACAATTGTCCACGTCTGTCTGCTTTTAGCACACTTTATCCACTGCGTCCTCTTTCTGTGCAGTGAACAACCTTTTCAAAAGCTAAAATGAAAAAAGAAAACGCATAAAAGACAAAAAAAGTCATACCTTTCTGTATAATGTGTTGTAAGGAAGAAACCTAACCTTATTTTGTTAACTTATAACATTAAAAATGAACATCTTTCATAAGAGGTAATGTTAAAGGAAGCCCATTGAGGACCTCAACCAATAAAACAGTGTGCTTTACAGTTTTATTTTTTTATTTTTTTATTTTTTTATAGAAGGTTTTATAGAATATAGCTGTAAAGTGGTCACATAATGTTCTCTGTGTAGAGCATGCAACAATAATGTCAGGTGTAATATGGAGTAACCTATTAGAAAAGATTCATTTGGTCCCATTTGGTTTTGAAAGGATAAATATGATTAAATTCATTGTGAAGACGAGGCTTTAGTGTTGAGTAGTGTTCAGCACAAACACCCTTCCCATCACACAATCCGTTTATGTAAAAACTAATGGAACTTTTGTCTTATTGCCAAACAATATCGCAGCCTATATTTCTCTGTCCTCATTTACCATTTGACCTCGAGGCGTTGCTTTTCAATTTAGGCAGGCTCTCTGTCTTAATCGTCGGCCTAAACCGCGGCCATAAACATCCCCCATCTGTAGGTTTATCCCCCATTGATGCACCAGCTTCAAATTGCCCCACACTCCTCCCATAGATGCACCATTTATTTCTGGCAGCGGCGTGTTTTGCAGCAGTCACTTTGACGGAGCATTTTGCGAAAGGTCTCTGCTTAATGAAAACTTCATCACGCCGCTGTCAAAAGCACATTTGTAAAAAAAAAAAAAAAGGTAAACAGTGAGGCATTTTAATGACTGTCCTCTCTTGCTTTGCAGCTAACCGACCGAAGCACCTGCTCGTGTACATCAATCCCTTCGGGGGCAAGAGGCGAGGAAAGCGTATTTATGAGCAGAAGGTGGCTCCTCTGTTTCATCAAGCCTCCATCTCGACCGACGTGATTGGTGGGTCCCTATCATCGCCGCAACTCAACATTTAAATAAAAAATGAGGCTTGGTGGTCTCCGTATAGATCTCTACTGCCACGATGGCCCTTTGCGTGGCCCGAAGTGGCTCTCCTCGATATGATTTGGCTCCTGGTGCCATTAATCATGCCAAGGCCTTAATGGAAACGGTGATAGTTGATAAGCTGGAGTGTCCAAACACATCAATTATTCAGTTAGTGTTTGCTACAGTCTGCAGTGTTGATGGTCCATCAGTGTGAGCACCATTACGTCCTACTCCTCCTTGATGCATAAACTTTCTGACAAACAGTTTTTCATCTGATATTTTGTTTGGACTTTTGAGGTCCTACCGTGTCTATTCTCTGAAAAATACATGAATAATGTAACAGAGAAAATTATATATACAGTATAATAATAACAAAGCTTATTTAACTGTTTATTTAACAATACTCATACATACTGTACTTCCCAGTGTTATTATTTTAATCCACCATAAAACAAAACTAGACTAGAGGGCCAAGAAAACTGGAAAAGTTGGGTACTGCTTTTTCTGCAAATGGGACTGTAATACCTTTGTTCTGAAAACTGTGTACTTGGATGGTCAGTATAAGTGGCCTGAGACTTGCATCATTCTGTAGATCTAGATGGTCTAGAAGAGAGTTGGCAAAGACCTCACTCCTTTTTTGTAAACAGGAGTAAAAAACAACAATTACAGTATGTTGCTAGAGAATTTTAATCTGCCCTAAATGTGAGTCAAGTCAGGACAGCTCTTTCCCTTCTACATCAAGGCCAACACCACACATAACTCTGCTCCAAGTCTAAGCTCTATCAGGTAAACAGCATTTCTTTGAAAAGGCATTACTTGTGCATTGACCTACTCTTAGGCTTTAGAATCTCAGTCCATATATATACATGATGTTTATATGTAGTTACTGGCCTCCAATAGATCAAACTGTGCTAATGCACCTCTAAATAATTTTAATAGTTTCTGAACTTACACTTTACAAACTGTACTTAATAACTGTATATAAGTCTCCTCTGCAGTGCTGCTCACCACTCTTCTGGTTAGATGCTTAACTGCATCTTGTGGCCTTGTACTTGTTACATGTTTAATGAAGGTTGAATGTAATTTATTTTATATCTTAACAGTAGCTTACAGTGGATTCCCACATCGGCTTCTTCACAATTTCTAGATTATTATAATTATATATATATATAAATTATAATTTTAAACATGCGCGGTCATCGTTTTGAATGAAATGCTGCCACTTTTTTACCACTCCATGTGTAAACTGCAGTGACTTCAGCGGGGCAGGGGTCGCCACAGTGGACTAATCCGCACGGGTGATTTGGCAATGTTTATTTTATTTTTTTTTGCTTGCCCAGACTTGGGACCAGCACAGATAGACTGGCTGGAGTTCACCAGTGCCACAGACAAACCCTCTATTGTCTAACAAAAAACAAATGTATATTATTATTCTGAACAGGAAAGCACATCAGTCTGTTTCCATAGATACATAAACGCCTCTAATAGCAGTTTTGCCATGCTCCGTGTGATCTGTACTTTACTACACATCTGAACCTGCACTAACAATGTCCAATCGATTTGTCGCCATAGTTACGCAGCGAGCCAATCATGCCAGGGACCACTTGGAGATGGAGGCCAATCTGGATAAATATGACGGGTGAGTGCTCCAGCTGCTGATACAACTCTGTTAACAGCGTAATAAAAGTGTGGTGAGCCATTTATCTCTTATCCTGTATAAGGTACAATGTTGCTCTGGTGCCATTAGTAAGTCTGAGTTCACAACATGTGTCTTTACGCTAACTCTGTAACGCTGTAACTGTTCTGTTTCTTTTTTCTTTCTCTATTTTTAATATAAAAATACAAAATTTTGTGAGGGTCATTTAGGTAAACGTAATGAAAAGAGATAGATAAACATGGGCTAAATTTGAAGTTGAAGCCAGCGGACTCATTTGAGGCAAAATATAACTTTTCTTTAGCTTTGAATATGGTATGGACATCAACAGGCGTGCCTTAGTTACCAGTATTTGAAAGTGTCTCTTGTTGTAAAATAGCAACATTTAGAAATGTTTAAACCACCCTTCTAATCTTTTTTTAAAAACCTATATTAGACTTGATATGCCATAGTTTGAAAGGCAGGCACTGTTATTGCAAAGGGTCTTTCAGCGTCAATTCTACAGTATATGTTTTCTCGTTTATAGCCTAAATACTAACCATTGATTAGTTTATGACTCAAGCTTGTGAGGCTTAAATGCTCTTGAAAGGGGAACATAAAAGGCGTCAAAAGCATGAAAGGCTTTTCCTGCCGAGTGCCCCGTTGACTCCAGCTTGTGTTCATCAGACGTTCAGTCCAGCGAAGCGGGGTTAGACTCCATTAAACCTTTACTGCGGAGTTCAGATAATTCATAGGTACATTTCTGGAGGGCTTTGTGATGGCACTGAACAGCGGTAATGCTGCTTGGCACAGCGTGATGTTCTACTATATTGAAGGCTTTCACAGGAAGACTTGCTGCCAACTTGTGTTATACTCGGAGATTTTGCGGTGTAGTTTTTCTTTATGAATCAGTGCTTTTATTGTAAAACTGATGAGAAAAGGCAATCGATCTCAATCCTGCCACTTTTCATTTTACTGGCATTTACAACACTGATAGATACTAATAATAAATCCTAATGTGCAGCATTTACAAAAATGTGCTAATGTAACACTTCATTCTTTACAGCCTTTCCCCATCACATATTTTATCTACTCACGGTATATTCTCTAAAAGCCCTTTACTTTACCACAAACTCATTAATGGTCATGCATGTGAGTGAAACGCTCTGTGTGTTTAGGGTGGTGTGTGTCGGAGGGGACGGCATGTTCAGTGAGATCGTCCATGGTCTAGTGGCACGGACCCAGAATGACAACGGAGTGGACCAGAACGAACCGGACGCTGAGCTGGTGCCATGTTCTCTGCGCATTGGGATTATCCCTGCAGGTAAGATTAGACACAGTCTTTACCACTAGAGTTTTATCTTTCCAGAAATCACAGGCTCTTTGAATATCAATATTAAAGAAAGAATGTATTTAGGGCAGCTATTCTGATAAGTATATAGTATATTTGGACACAGGGCAGGCTCCAAAAGCTGAAATATACGGAGAAATCCAATGACGACTTTACAAGTGTAAAAATCATGTTTACAGCCTGGTACAAAAGATGGCTGCGGTCTCTGGAGCTACGTTTTTACTACATGACAACAAATTTTTGATTAATATATACATTTATGCTATCTGAAATCTCTTGGAAGTTGGAAGTTGTCCATAGTATATACTGTCATTGATTTGGACACCTTTTATCCAAGGGACTTTGTCATTACTATGGTGAACTTGTCCTGTTTTTATATCTGGTCAAAGGTGGTGGTTAACCTGATGTTTTTTTCAAGTCAACTTACCAGTTTGTCATGTACAGTTTAATTTAGGATTGACACAGTCCGACAGATGATAGCCAAAACGTATTTTAACCCATTCTGCTAAATGATGATATAGATGACTGGGAATCTCCACAAACGTGTTTTTGTTGTGAGGCATGACATTATATGGCTTCAAATACTATTTAGTATTCAGAATTTTCCAATTTAATTCATGTCCAATGGAGCAGTTTCTTTGCTGTCAGTAAGTGGAAAACTCCAACATTTACACTAGGACAGCAGCAATAAAACAGTTAAATAGACAGGCAGAACATAAAGGGATTTAAAACAGATAAAGAATATTTACTGTTACTTTAGTTGTGGGGATAATAAGTAATACAACTTCCAATAGGTTGTACCTGGATCTTTAAAGAGATTTTTCTGAGATAAACAAATGCAAAGAGTGCTTCACCACTGATGATATAGTTTTGACTGATCCATTTGATTTGACTCTATTTTGCACTATATACTACTATTTTACGCAATGCATCTTTAAGGGAGACTCAGAAACCGTTTTTATTCATCTAAACTGTAAGAAAAGACATTGTGTGATCAAGTTGGACATATATAAGTCATGTATAATGGCATATTGCCTCTTTGTTCTCCCCTGCATAATGATTATACTTTACGTAATAAGTTCCTCAAAATCCACTTAAAGCTTTCCCTTGAGACAAATGAAGCACTTTGACTTTATTCATCCTGTCATTACAAGAGGGATCCCACATTAAATAATTATACTGGCTTCTCCAAATGTGACATTGTTAGAAACGTCTTATGTAATGTAAGTGCATGAGTAACTAAATATTTAAGGCTGCCTGGTTATTTTATGATATAATAGCACTGAAATCACTTGAAAAAAAAATGATGTCCAAGTGGAACTGAAAGTCTGAATTCATTAAAAACAAGCACAACTCGTGACATGATGAGTCCCAAAAATGTACAAACCTGGGCCAGCTTCCTGATTTTAGAGTTTCGAGTTAAAAACTAAAACAATCTTATTGCTCTGTATTTTTGAGCAGTGAAAAGCTTGGTGAACCCATTACTATTTGTTACTCTTCTGCTCACTTTTAAATTAGAATATATAGACCCGCAAATGAAAAGCAAGGGACAGTTTTACTCCATTTGTAGAAAAAATCTTGAGACTCTTATATTCATGTTCCATCTTTAATACAAATAATCAGATAATTTGAGTTGTAAGTTAATGAATAATGTACAGTTAAAAATAATGGAGCCAGAACGTTCCCCTGTGGAACTCCAGTGTTGCAAAACTATGGGTTGCATCAGGGTAAATTGCTGTAAAGTAAAACTTTTCAAAACATATTCACATTTCTCTCTGTGGCTCAATGCTTATCCCTATCCACTATAAACCTTATCACCTTCTCAGCCGGACACAAAAGATGGACATTTCACTCGACCAGCTGCCTAGTGTAATATTCATAAAACATTATTACTTTCCTCTCACTCTCTTCCTTAGATGTAAAATTCTTGCTACTCTTTCCCTGTTGCTTTTTCCACCTACACATGCAATAAAAACCTCAAACTGAATTCGGTGAGTTCAGAAGGGTCACTCACAGTTGACTAAAGCCCCTTTGGGAAATAAAGACAATAAGAAAGGTGGGTTAAAGGAAACTGACTCCTTTTTAGAAAGTAAACTGCCTACCACTGAAAAACCCCTGTCACAACCCTTCAGAGCACAGTTCAAGATCATTTTATTCTACACCATAACTTTGTTTGTAATGTTCTCAAAATTCAAGGAGACATATTGTAAAATGTGGTCTCTGAATGTGTGACATAAAAACTGGTATTGATTCCAAATGTGTAAAAGTTTAGTCCTGCTTACTTTAAAACCACAGGTTACATAGGAGTCTCAAGGAGTCTGCTTGTACAACCATCAGTATGTTGTTATTCAGATCCAGGCCAGGCTCACTGCCCCAGACTCACACAATCTTAACCAGAAATTACTGAGGGAAGTAAAATGAATGAACTGCTCCGTGAGGGAAATAACAGTGCTCCTTCTCAGACCTACGTGCCACTAAAAGACAAGGAACAGCGGTAAAACACATGGGTCACTCTGCATTATAATGTGTTAAAAGGATACAGTCCTCAAACTGTCAGTATTCATTAGAAATACTGCTAAAATATATAGATTTTTTTAGATTAATTTATGAATTGAACTGGCGTTTAAGACAACCTTTATGCACAGTGTGGACTCTGATGCGGTGCAGTTTACAGTCAAAGTGTCTGAGTCAAATGTGTGTCAAAGTCAGACTCATAAGTGAACATAGCATAATAATAAACAATTATAGTTAGAGATGGATGTTATCCATGGGACTCACAGTGATGTAATGTCAACAAACTTTAAAAATCATGTTGCAGACCAGAATGAATGGCACACAATCGACCCTGCTCCATGGCAACAAGGCAGGGAGTCCCAAATGGGAACCTGAAGGGTGACATTTCAAAATCACTGTAATTTCCATGAGGAACAAAATACAGTCAGACAAAACTAATACAAGCCAGTCCAACTCACAGCTTGGTGGTAATAACACAGCGCTTTGGAATAAAACGTTGGCTGAGCTAAAAATGATGGTGTTTTTTTTTTTTTTTTTTTTTTTTAAAGCAAATGGATTTAATGTTGGTGGGTTATGTCACTCATACTTGTTAAAGGTGAACCACTTTGCCCAGTGCACTGAAGTGCTACGGAACTCTCAAGGCTTCAGGCATGTTATCAACATACAAAACTGTGTTAAAATTAGATTTGTTTGACATTTTAAAGAAGTTAATTAACGTTCTTTCCTTTTCTTTCATGAGTAAATGTGCCTCATTCAGGCAACGTTAACCCTGCTCCTCCTCAAAAAAAAGAGCAGGGTCTTTGATATTCTTTCTTTTTCAGCAGTGAAAAGAAGAATGTGCATGAAGCAATGGTAATTACAGATGAGCAGGCATGTCAGGCATTAGTCTGTGCTTAGGAGTTGTTATGTATTTTAACTGTGGCACAGTAGGTGTGTATGATTGAGTTAAATAATTATTTTTGTCCATTAGTTATGAGTGAAGTCATGGTGTGGAAAGAAAAACGAGACATTAAACACACATTTTCTTCTCTTTTTTTTCTTTACAAAGCAATGCTGATTTTAAAAAGTGAATTAGATGTTGTGTAATGAGAAAAAATTATTTTGTTGGGTCTTTGTTTGTATTATATCAATTCATTACCATCCTCCAGACAATTGGGATAAAATGACACAGTATGAATACAAATTGCTAAACTAAAATAAATCATTTTATCCTCCTACATTGCCATTATACATATGATTTTAAAATTTTCTATAGCTTCAAATAAAAGGCTTGGAGAAGCTTATTATATTAAACTGTGTTTAAAAGTGTCTAATTCAATGCTGCGCTTGGAAGATGGTATCAGAAAAGTGTCTTTGAATCCAAAAGTACAGACGGATATCTCTTTCTGGAATTGCATTTTAACATTTTAAATCCATTATCATCCAAGAAACAAAGATTAAACAAAGATGATCTTAGTGGCAGGCATTTTTTAAGAAAAGCGTGGCAGATAAAACAGGATCTTCTCCTCCGCAGATATGTCTTGTGACAGTGTAAGCTCTCTCCTCTGAATGTGCCAATACACCACTGCTGCCAGAGTAACTTAAGGGAAATAAAACATTGAAGATCTGACGACTGAACATCATTGAACATCTGCTTATGCCACTTAAACCCATCCAGAGTGTGTTGACTTCTACCAAGTAGAGAAGCTGACATGGCACCTTTTTTATATAGTTTGTAGGAGAAAAAGAAGAAAAGCAGTGAGGCTATATTAGGGGCTATTGGGAAGTGCTCAGATGTGATTATGAAGCTTAGAAAGAGGAGTGCTAAAGGCCAGATGAGTGATATTCCCATTTTAAGCTGCATGGATATTTGTGGTAATTTATCCCAACATTATGCAGCGCTCTCTGTGCACAGAGTAACAATATGACATAAGGCCAGCCAAATGTGACCTTTTTAGAGAGCTACTAGCATTCCATAAAAAGATGGATTTATGTGAAACGAAACAACTAAGACCATTCTTTCCTGAGTGTAATAGAGCAGTAGCGAGTGGGAAATGGACATTAAAGATCAATCTACTGCAGGATGGAATGCACAAAAAGCTTTTTATCCCAATTACGCTTTATATATTTCAGTTTTCTAAATGAAGACACCAAGTCACACACAAGTTAATCATAATTTTATTCCCAGTACCACAGTGTGCATATTTAACACTAGTGTTGTAGTTGAGACCATTTTAACTTATTGTATTTCAGTGTGGCACGCAGGCTGTTCTTTGACAGAGAGTAAAGAAAAGCTCCTTGGCTGCTCTCTGCCCTCACTGGGCTACCTCAACAGAGCCTACAATATAATCACAAACTCCTCGCATCCAGGACATGAACAGAAGCAGTAGCATTTCTAAATTCATTGTGACATGTTTTACAATGTCAATAAAGCCATTCTGATATACCAAGACCAGAGTGTATCGAGACAAACACAAGGCCAAGACTTTTAAGGACTAAAATTAAGTCAAGATCAAAACCATAGCAAGGTGAGCCGAAGACCAAGACCATGCATTGGATCCATGGGAACAAATACTTGTAAATAGTCCAAATACAGTCTTTGTACAAAAAAAGGAGGCAGAGGGTATATGGTTTTTAAAATGATAAGATATTAGTTGAAGTTCTCATTCGATTACAATGAGGGTTCACTTATGTTACTGCTTTGTGTTAGTTCCTCTCTCTCCTTTTTCGGTGAAGGTGGGGTTTTTAAGATTACATAGATAATCCACAATCAAAAGATCCTGGTGCCGTACTTCAAAATATTTGTCTCTACAAATACCCTCTTTGTCAGTAATTGCATATTTATGACAGCAGACAGTTACATTATTGCATAATTCATTGCACGAGTAACTTCATACTAGATCAACGTTAAAATATGTCCTTAGTAATGACATTAGACTGTACGAACTACAGTATAGATACTGGATACTCTGCACTTCCTACCTACTGCACTTCTGGTTAGATGTTCAAGTTAAATGGAATCTATTCTAATCCAATCTGATCTTTATTTCTTATATAATGTAAAGAATACTTTTGTCTATCTGCTGTGCTGCTTTCAAGTGATAGTGTTTTCTAACTTAATATTTGCCTCAGTTAAGTTCAGGCTCCAAACAGTATAAAAGGTAGAAAAGTATCTGATAGTATTAAAAAATGTTGTCCTATATCTTGCAATTATATGTATGTTTGTTCATTTTAAAAAAAAAAAAAATCTCAAAGACTACCATATCCCTCAACAGAAAGGCACCATCGCTACCCGCAGCACAGTTTGAGAACCGCATGTCTACAGAAAGATTGTGGGAGAGGCCATCTTCATACTCATCTGAGTGTCCGCTGAATGACATCCCCGAGCCCTTCTGTCACGCTTCTCTGAGCTCGCCTGAAACATCGCAAAGTAGATTTCACTCTTTCTTCCCCTCTCCGGTGCTCCTCCGCTCCTCTCTCGTCGTCTTTTATCAGTGGCGCTGGGTCCATTTCACCACTCGAGGATGATCAAAGCGGGGCAGATAGGTCTGAAATTATGCCATGTGGCGCAGAAAAAGAGATAGGACCTTATTACCTCTCAAGTTGAAAGATTTAATGTCAAACTCAACATTTCTCTCAAGGCAGGGAATGTCTCTTATCCTTCATTTGTTGGCTGAGGAGCGCTGATGAGCCCAGGGCACAGAGATATCCGATTAGCTTTATGACTCAAACGTCTTTGTACGGCCGCTTAATAAAATCTTTCAGCTGAACTCTTCACACTTGGTTGCAGCTTTTACAAGATACAGAGGTCTCTGCTCAGGTCCAAAATGTTAGTCTTCCATTCAATTTATGGAGACTTGGACAAAGAAAGCACCATAAAATGTAACCGAAAAGGCTGCCTTTTATATTTTTTGGGTCATTTCATCAAATAATTTAAGAAACAAAGATTTAAGCAGCTACGAATAGTCCATTTGACAATCTTATGTAGTGTGGTTGTTTTTCTAGTTGAAAAGTTGGCCTGCTGCCAATTAAAAGTCATGTTTTAATGTTAGATATTTGGGAAAACAGCAGTTGTTTCTCTTTTGAAATGGGATATGAAAAAGAAAGTTTCAATCCCGTCTGTTTATGTCTTTTTTGAACAAAGGCCAATTCTCCCAATCTTCTCCGTATCTTCAACATCTCCCATAGCAACAAGGTTTTCTGTGATGCTCATGACACAGTGTAAAAAATATATATCAGGAAGAACTTGTTCAACCAACAACCAATGTTGCGTAAATATGAATGGTTAGACTTAAAATGCAATAGAATATTTAGAAAAGCATTCATTTTGCTTTTGTGAGTCAGCTTGACGGTTTGTGCAACTCATGAAGCAGCCAAACCTGCACTGAATAATGGAAACGAACACAAAAACAAACCAACTCTGTAACGTCAAAATATTATGGTTTACAATACATCATTCTTCTACTTCTCGGGGGACTATAGGTGCAGGTGTATGGCATGTCTCCTTACAATGACTAATAGTGCTTTCCTTGTGGCTGACCATCGACCTGTGTGCCTCCTTTCAAACAGGCTCTACTGATTGTATCTGCTTCGCCACAGTGGGAACCAATGATCCGGTTACGTCTGCTTTACACATCATTGTGGGTGAGTAATTGAAAAAGACACATGGGTCTTTTCTTTGGTGGTTAACAGCCGCTGCATGTTGTATGTCTATTAGATATTATCAGTCACAGACAATACACACAAACTTTGAAATGAGTTATTAGTTTTAAACACTGCCCAACCAAAAAAAGTATCTCCAAAGCTAATAGATATGGACACCCAATGGGGTAATGATGGCAAAGAAGAGGTTTTATCTGAAAGTGAGCAAGCAAAGACAATAATTAAGGTGATTGCAGACTGTACAGAAATGGAGCTTAAAACACATTGGAACTTAAAAAGACAGTGGCGAAACAGCATCTTAAAATGGAAAGTGTGAGCTTCACCTTTAAATGAGATAACATAAATATTATGTTTATTACTAAATGTCAGAACATGGACACCACTTTATAAAAGGTACTGAGATTAAGCTGTGGAGCAGTAAAAAAAAACTTAATACTGAGGAAAATTAACAAAAAAAAAAAAACACCCATCATAGTCTTTCAAGGTAGAAGACATAATGTCCTTCGTCCAAGAAGCCCTGGGGTTAATGAAGTTGGATGAATCTCCATAGACCAAAGCTAACAGCAGAAAAGACACAGACATGTGTTTGCTGAGCTGAGCATGAGCTGCCATCTTAGGTTCGCTTAAGTGAAGTTAGCAGAATCAGTTTTATTGGCCAAATAAATCACACAGTTTGATTACTGTTATTACTCCAGTAACACATAACATTAAGTAATAATACAATATATTAAATTACACAAGGTGACTTTGTTTTAAGTTGTAGGTTGTAAGTACTAAATAATTACAGATTGTGAAAATAAGCGTTTAAGTTCCATTTTTTTTATGTGTATGAGCGCACATTAAAAAAATAACAAATAAAATGCAGATCTGGACAGAAATAATTTTTTTTTGACATAGTGTCTTATCATGCCATAAACCACCACCTCAATGTTCAGAGGCTAGAAGGACTTTTGTTTTGGCGGGACAGTGTACTCTTGTTGATGTAACATGTAAATATGTCACCAATGTCTCTTTTTAGGGGATAACCAGCCAATGGATGTGTGCTCGGTCCACCACAACAACACTTTCCTGCGATACTCAATCTCGTTGCTAGGCTATGGTTTCTATGGAGACGTCCTGGCAGACAGCGAGAGAAAGAGATGGCTGGGCCCTGCTCGATACGACCTGTCAGGTATGGGGGGTCATCTTTGTCTAAACTCATCTGGCTCTTTGGGTCAAGCCTACCTAAGCACTTTTTAACCCTGGCACCTCGGAGGAGCTTATTCTAACCCAGCGCAGACCTGGAGTGTATTCTACGAGCTCTCTGGTCTTACTGTGGGCCTGGACTATGGAGGATTACAGATAGTATCTAACACATGGCCTCTGGCTCAGGAGTTCAGTCGGTGCTTCTGTGTAGCTCAGAGCAAAGAAGCAAAAAGGTTTCAGTTAAACCACACAGAGCTCTGTTCCCATGGGGCCTCCACACAAACACCTTAAAGGACTTTCAGCTCAGTAATCCACTTTATAAATGGGGAAACTGGGCAAAATTAAATAGCACCCAGCTGGAACAAAAAATAAATTAAATTTTTATTTGTTTCACTATATAATTTTTCAAACCACGTTGATTAATTTTAATAACTTTATTAACTATTTTCAATAATCTGTGCAGACTCGTAGGGTTGGGTGGTCCGTGGTAATTAAAGGGAGGTTTTCAATTGTGTTAATATGGATTCCATTTAAAAAAACAAATTAATTTATTTTATGGAACCAGTTTGGTGAATGCAGAAGTACATTCATATCTTTTTATTTAATGGGTATGGGTCGATTTTACAACACTAGAAGACATGCAAACCTTTTACAACTTCAATAATATTTACAAATTTCTATTTACAAAAATATTTGGATTATTAATAAGAAGTACTGAAACATCCCACTCACACACAAGTAGTACTGTAACTTGGCCAGCCATACTCATTCACTTTCTTCTGAATTAAAGTCGGTCTCCAATCCCTTCCCTTCCTTGCAATTTCCACTAGAAATCTTGTTGAACCAATATATTAATTTATTTTCATGATAATATTTCAAAATGACAAAAGAATTGTCAAAAAAAAAGTACACAGAGTTCAAAAATTTCTGGCGATAATCTTTGTGTCCTAAGCTATTAACTAAACAAAGTTCAATTTTTGAATTCAATTGACTTATAAAGGTCTGTTTTCTGGCACAACACACACATTTTAATGCTTTTGATCAAATGGACTTTCAGTCGATTGATCATATATTCAACATTTGAAAGGATTAAACTGAATTAGTCTTGAAACTAGATGCAAAAAAAGGACTTAGTTCATAACCTTCATCTTTGTAAACCATAAAGGTCACATGTAAATTATGTTGACCTTTGTCTTGGCTTGCTTTGACTACTTGTGTTGGGTTTAACAATAATTTGAACAAATACAGTATGTAGCTGGCACATCATTTAAAACCCATCAGTTTACATTAAAGGTTATATAAATGATTTGGCTTCGTTACAATGTGACTTTTGCTCCACCTCTGTTTATCTGTTTATGCTGCTGTATTACCTTTTGATCTCTCAGCTTTTTGGCAGAGGCCATACATTTTTGATGAACTTGATATCTTCAGTTTTTGCTCCTAGTTTTAGTTATGATTTAATTCATTAGAGCTTCTTCTGATTTATTCACATTTTTTTGCTGCCACATTAAATCCAACACACCGCCTTTTATTGTCTCACAGCCGTCTGTAGATTAAAACGAAGCACTGGTGCAATTACTTTCACAGGTGTTAACAATTTCACCCTTTATTGGCTTTTCCCATATAATTACTGTTAAATTAAACACAACAACAAAAGAAGAGGCAGTTTGCTTCTCACACACTGTGCCATTGTCTCTGTTCGTGTTGTTCTAGGAGTGAAAACCTTTCTGAACCATAACTACTATGAAGGCACTGTGTCGTTCCTCCCCGCTGAGGACAACATGGCCAACCCCAGGGACAAGCTGCAGTGTCGCGCCGGGTAAATATCAGACGCACGGACCTCACAGTGGTCATTTTTGACTTTTATCTATCTACCCTTATATTATAGCTAATCTGATGGAGGCAAAGTCAGAGTTTATGCTGTATTCATGTTGTGTGTGGATGGTCCTAGTTGGTCCTAGTAGTATCTGGTGGAAACACTGCAGTTTAACTCCTCTCACCTGACTTTTCTACAGGCTACAGTAGCTCTGGAGGAACATGTTCAAACAAATCACATAAAAGTGGTGAGATGCTAAGTTTTATTTAGAAATTATAAATCAAAATCAGTTCTTTTAGCTGTGTTTGTTTGTCTGCTCTGGGTTCAGTTTGTCCTCTTTGGGCATTTGTACAATAACGGAGTATAACTGAACTTCCACTTGAATTT
Organism: Neodontobutis hainanensis; assembly: GCA_024349245.1. Taxonomy (NCBI): domain Eukaryota; kingdom Metazoa; phylum Chordata; class Actinopteri; order Gobiiformes; family Odontobutidae; genus Neodontobutis; species Neodontobutis hainanensis. The sequence continues at coordinate 1,037,813 of JALDNG010000042.1, read as the reverse complement.
TGTAGCTTTAAATGTAGTCAAAGACAAACAGTGGCATGAAGGCTGTTTACTTTCTTTTTAATGAGGGCTGAATGTTAATAAATGTTTTATATTCTGCCAGCATTAGATATTGTATTAATAATGATAGTCACTCTTTTTAGACATGAACAACTTGCAATAGATCCCATAATTTGAATTATATTGAGCAAAGAGTCAATGTACAATACAAAATATACAAAATACTTGATGTTAGGCAAATTGTTTAAGGATGGAAGATGTTGCCCTTAAAACCTATGTCCAGATGCCTTCTTTGTAACCTTTCATTTGATAATGACCTAAACATTAAAATCATGGTTTGTGTTGTCAAGCCTGTGAGTTTGTTTGCACATATTGCTTTTATTTGTAATGAGGATAATTATCATCTGTTAATGATAGTAGCTTACTATATGCTAATGTTTCAGATGCCGCGTCTGTCTGCACAAGTCGTCTATGAAGGACAAGCAACAAGACTTGTCAGAGGAAACAGAAAAGTCTGATAAAGGTATGAGTTTGAGTAATTATTTTTATAAACATGGTCATATAAGTAAAAACAGTCTTATTAATGCTTATTGCTTATTTCTGAGCCTCATAATCATTATGTTTTCTCTAAATTTGGACAGGAAAAAAAAGGCAGGCTTACATTATTTTATTAATTAGATTTAACCAACTTTGATTCAAATATCAGATTAATTTTAATATATATATATATATTTACCCTCTGTAATTTGTTAAATTTATTATCTCACCATCACTAAAATGTTTGATTAGATGCTTGATGAGTTATTGATAAAAACACAATATTACGTTAGTTACATTGAATGAAACCCCAGAGGGTTTTAATTAAAATCTTTTTATTTCCATCTCTCCAACACCCATGGACATGCTTTATTTACTTCTACCTACTGCACATTGTACGCACAGAAATGACTACAGCTGGATTAATCAAAAATTATTAATTTATCCTTGCACCATAAACAAACTAGACAAAAACTCAGTTAGCCTGACTAGCATTAAAGGTTGCAGTTTCATTAATAAAACGTGGATTTTACACATTCACTGCAATAGTCTTTTCACATCAGCACAGACGGCTCAATGCAGTTTCTTTGCTCTAATTAGTTTCAGTAAGCTGTTGAATTGGGCTGTTTGTATACGTATGTGCTGTATAAATATGAAGAGTGTGTTTGTGTGACACTCCCACTAATCAGGAGGACATTTGACAGTGGGGCCTGTGACTGGAGGGGTTTGCCTCACGTTGCTGCTGCTGTTTGTTGAGCTGTTTGTTTGTTTTCCTGTTGCCTTGTTCCTGGCGAGGGGGAAATCTCAGAGTCACTGCTGAGTCAACGAGTAACGACACAGAGTCTGCAAACGAGCCGGCCTCCTCTCCAAATGTAAATAATCATTTGGAGACATTTACAAATGTGCAGCCTACAGTTGTCACACAGCTGGACGTGTTGTTGCTGTGTGTGATTCGAAAACGCTGTTTTCCTGTTTTCTCAGCGGGCTTGTTATCACTGGTTGGTATTATCCCTTCTGTAAGTTTGTTTTGCCAAATGAGGGGGAAAGGTAATGAATCGTTCTGCTTTTGTGAGATCACATAATTTTCCCTCTGAGGTGTAAAAAAAAAAAAAAAAAAAAAAAACAGCCAGATGCTAATTTGAACGTCTGTGATCACTTTTTTGCCTCACACCCCGTCGACTATCGCCGCAGTGACAGGCGCATGCTCCCATGGGTGATTCACAGTGTTTGATTCGCCGGCACTCGTAAACAGTGGCTAATCTCTGAGGAGCAGTGCGGTGGGTTGTGAAGTGCAACCATCACGTCTGCTGTCGGAGATTTGCAAAGCATGTGTGCGTCTAATCAGAAAAAAACAAACTTAATCCAATCAGACTTCTATCTATATGACTTCCTCTTTAGATATTGTGAACTGTTCCTTGGCCAGATTTAATTGCTTTTTAAACACAAGACATCCTCAGCTGTGCTAAAAGTAAAAAAAAAAAAAAAAAGTACATAACTTTGACATTAAAAACTTTCTTTCTCACCCCAATCATGAGGGAAAAGCTGCTTTGAGAGTCGAGCCAAGACATCTGGATCTTAATGGACTCTCATCAGCGCTGCTACCGCTGGGCTGCAAACTTGGATGCTAACCTTAAGGCTAATAAAACCAGACACAAAGTAGCATTTATAACATCATTACTGCTCTGATTGTTGATTTTAGCCTGACAACATACCAGCAGAGTCTCTTATCTAACTGATTCAAATTGAGGCTGGTTGAACACAAGCAAATTAAAATGTGGCATATTTACAAACTGAATCGGGCTCCGAAAATCTGTTCCTAAAAAATGTGCCAGTTTCAGATGGGAGCTTAAAGATGGCAGGGGAAACTGACGACGTTAATGAAAAAAAATCAGTCAGTCGTTTGGCGTTTTGTACAGTCGGTGGGAGACAACCTGCTCCAACAGACAGTGTAAACATAGCTCAATGAAATTATGGAGCAGTTCTGCAGCGTCGGATTTGGGTCTTTAATCTGGGATCTTAATCATGGAATATTAGTCCACAAGTGTTGCTGCGGAGCCAAGAACAAATGTGTTCAGGGACTTAGATGTGCTTAGTTTTAAAGTTCATTATGTTCCCTGTTATTAATGACTCAAGACAGTTTTGAAAGTAAATTTAAAATGCACACACTTTGTTAGATTGGAAACTCAAGCCACTTTGGATCACAAAAAAATGAGGTAAATGATTAAAGATAATAACAAAGTGGTTATTTCTTTTCTTCTTATCTAACATATCTTCAAGAAATATTCATAGCACCTTAAAGCCTTGTATAAAATCTCAGAATGCAATATAACAAAGCAGCTGAATTAGAATAATTAGGAGTTAGTTAGATTAGATTGAATAGATTTGCTACAATATATAGTGTTATTCCATATAATCTGCTTTGTTTCAGATGGTAGCGATGGTTGGACGGTCATCAGTGGGACGTTCATGGCCATCAATGCGGCCTGTATGAGCTGCGCCTGCCCCCGCAGTCCTAACGGCCTGTCGCCCTCGGCCCACCTCGCCGACGGCACCACGGACCTCATCCTCGTCAAGAAGTGTTCACGGCTGGACTACTTCAGACATCTGCTCCGACACACTAACAAGGACGACCAGGTGAGGACAGGAATGTGTATTGTTATTCCAAAAAAATGAGTGGTAAAAAAAAAAAGTAAAAGTTTGTTTAGTTCTTCCCAGCTCTGCGGTATCAGTCAGGTTGGATACTTTATCTGAGACTAAATATCTCAGACATACTTCATTCTTTACCAACTCAAGCGTGCCTTTACCATATGCCTCTCGTTCTCTGCTTATATGGAGCAAATTAAGAAGTGTAGGCTGTACATTGGTGATTTAAAAAGTACAGACATGTTTTTTCTAAATGATATGATTTATTCCTCCCTCCTTGAAAAACATACACACTTTGAATTAATCCTCTGGTCAAAGGCTTGATTGCCAGCTTCAAGAGTTGCTCTGTAACCCTTTCGACAATAGAGACCCGCACTGACCTCGCCATGTACACCATTGGAAACGAGGGTCGAGATACTGGATCAAGATTGGTCTTTTGGCTTTACTCAAAGGCTGCCAGTTGCTTTAACTGTACCAGGTTGACCCGGGGACAATGAATGATAAAAGCGTCAAATGCAGAAGATGGACTATCCTTCTTGCTTTCTTTCCCATGACTTCGTTTTTGGTCTCACTGTGGTGTGAGGGCATTGTTGTTTGTGAAAAATACTCTCAGACAGGACATTGTATCTCAGCTCTGGTGTGTTTTTTATTGTGCTAAAGCTTTAAATCTCAGTTACTGAACACAAATCAATAAAACAGAGAGCTTCATCCTTTTGGATGAAAGTGTTAAGATTATTTGCTGTAAACCAGGTATAAAGTAGGTGTTTTTCTCCCTCCTCCAGTTGTTTAAAAAATACTTTTATTTCATTCATCTTGCATAGCGTAGCAAGCCTTTAAAGCAGAGGTTGAGACTTGGTATTTTAAGTCTCTGTTATATGTGAGCCATCCTTTCCAGGTAGGTCAGTATCACATTATAGCATTGTGAATCCCCACCAACAACAAAAACAGCAAAAGCCTGCTCTGTCTCCTTTCCCACAGAACTTAATGTTGAACATTAGGAGTTGCTCAACCTATCCTCAGATAAATTGAGAGTGTTGGTGTGTGCACCAGCGAGCAGAAGGCAGGAGTTTGCCCACTTGCTGTGCTAGCACCTCCGTCTGCTGACTCGGCTCATTTCCCCGACAACGGTTCACTTTAGTTCAAATGCCTTAGCCCTTGTGCCTTCCCACGTATCATAAATAACCTCCACCCAGGTCCAGAAAGGCGCACGTTATCGCTGCATCAGGGAAAGAGTGAATGGGAGAATAGGCTGAAACCAGACTAATGCCCTCACAGGATCGGACAAGCGGCACCGGGGGAGGTCTGGTGATTAGTAATTATTGCCTGAGGAAGAACCTTGGGACAGCTTATCCCATTTAGAAAGAAGTAATTTTATCTACAGAAGCTGTCTTGGAAAAATATACTACTTTTAGCCAACATCTTGAGGCGAGGTGATGCTTTCAACCAGTGCAACCAGTAAAAGGATCAAAAAAGACACATTAGCTCCTACGCCTCTGTAAAAGATACTCGTCTAGAACAAGCTAAATAAAATATGAACAGTTTAGCATTCAGGAAATGGAGAATTGGGAGGCATAGAAGCTTGCACACTGAGTAAGATTTGGCAGTGTGACATAAAGCGTGTCTCAGGATTAACAAATAAAAGCTTTTTATTATCCACGACTGGAAGAAACCAGCAGTGTGCACAGCCAGGATGATTTTACCATACTTTTCTAGCCGAGAGGTTAATAAAATGAGTGAATGAAAGAGACCTGTTAGAGCACATTAATATTTTTTACTGTAGGATGATGTGTTTAAAGCAAAATAATGGGCAAGCCTAGAGGATGACCTTGTCTGTTACACATATTTCAAAAATCATCACAAAACAATAATAATCTATTGAAAGAAATCATCAAAAAAGAGGAGAATTTGGTTTATAGACTACACAAGCATTATCTGTGAGGAATTAGAGGCAACATTTAGTGGTTTGATAAAGACAAACAATGGTCTTAGAAGATGGTAAATGGCATGCATTTATATAGTGCTTTCTACCTCCTTGGGCCCTCAAGGAGCTTTACATTACCAGTTCACACAAAAGCAGAAGACATTCACATTGTGTAGCCAAGGCTGCCCTGGGGCAGCCTGAGGAAGAGACAGGCTGCCATACCATCGGCTTCTCCAACCACCACCAAACACACCGCCACAACCTCACTAAAGCATTCATGCACCAGTGCTGTGACACTAGGGGCCCAATCTTGCAGCTAATGAAAGGCGTCTAGTCAGAAACTCAAAGATGATTTGCCATCTTCCATCTGGCACAGGTGTGGAGAATGAGCAGTGTGCTACAGAGGGCGTTTTGGTCTTAAATGAGGCATTCCCTGGCACATTTGCTCCTCCTGAAAAGCCAAGGACCAATTTTGTAACCCAGATTTGTTTGTTTTTTTAGATATGGAAGCAGCAAAAACCTATGTACTATCAATTAAAAATATTAATTAAAAATCACGCAGACTAGGACAATGTATACCAACATATGACTCTGTGCTTTCACCTCTGCCAAATTCAGATCCCATTGACCAATCATTCATGCTTTGCCTTTCTGTGCCATGTCCAGCCCATTTACTCTGTGGCCTCGCCATGAATATGAATGCACTGTAGGTCTTGAAAATCTGTTCCTAGATATCTAAAGAAGTAATTGCATAGAAGTTTTAAAGAAGTAAAAAGCACCAAAACCATAGTTTGATTGAAATCTGCTTTTTTTATTGCTGTCATAAACAAGACCCCATTTGGTGCGGGGACTGAAATTGCACGCAACAATTGCAGTTCAAAGAGCACAGTCTTACAGAATCAAGTGGCGCTCTGTTGTCTTGTACAACATGATGTTTTTTTCTGTGTTAAATGTTATATTTTAGGTCATCAAACAGCATGACTAAAATGGTAGCATGACACAAAGGGAATCCAAAAATAGTTTGCTGCTCTTTATTCACTTACATTAAATTTTTTAACATTGTGCTTGTCAACAAATCCACATGTCCGGGTCTATGATGGTTGATTTGAGCTGACAGTATTGGTGTTGAGAGCTTTAAAGTAGTCCTGCTTTATCAAAAGATTAAGTTGTACAAAAATAATTACTAAACAAAGTCCCAAACAAAGCAAAGCAGTAATGGTATATTGATGAAAAGGTAATGAAAAGTCCATCTACACTTCTTTGTTTGCTGTACATCACAGAAGACAAGTACTGGCAAGAGTGGTAAGAGTAGGACGAGAGGGACTTTGCATCGGAGTTCACTTAATATCAGCCTCAGTGTCCAGCCGAGCGAAGAGAAACAAGGAGTGAGAAGCCACTAAGCGTATTCATGGCCTTGTCAGAAAGCCTTTTAGGCAGACCATCCGGCATGAATGCAAAGCGGCTGCGGTTATAAAGTGGGTCTGATGTGAAATAAATGGCTGTCACTGGGCTTTTTGGATGAGAGAGGGCGAGAAAGACAGTGGACTGGCAGAAGAAGAGTAGAAGAAGAAAGAGTGAAGCAGAAAGGAAGTGGCACAGTGTGAAGAAGAAAACAGTGCATAGAACAGGGTCGAACCTCGAGACTCACAACACTCACTCAGATGAAAGGGCTTTGACAAATTTGTTTCTTTTCATCTCTCCCTTTCCTCTTCTGTTTACTCTACATTATTCACCTCCATTTCATATGACTTCTCTTCCTATTTGATCTAAAACTAAAGATGCTCTATTTTATTATTGCAAATGTAGATTGAGTTGGGACTTGTATCTGTTCCCTTGTACCTCTTCACATGTGTCACTAGTTTTGGTCTTGTTTTTTATTTTCATACTTACCTGTTGGGGGGCTGTAAAAAAAAAAATACTGAACTATTTTTAAAAAAAAAATGTGTTGAAAATGCCACAAATTGAGGCAAGTGTAAGAAAACTAACGGGTGGAGGTCTCAGGTGTCTTTCTGACCTGTCCTAGCCTTTTAAAAACTAGCATTTTTTTCACATTTGCGTGCCCAGACTTTTCACCCTGCAAAGCCGAAGGTTTGAAAAATGTCTTCCAAAGTGGAGACATGTGGACTGGCATAACAAAGCTTTTCCACATTGATGTCAAAGCTGTATGTGATTGCTGGTAGTTGTTTTGTGTAATTGAGCATGCATATATTTATGGTTAGTGCATATGTTGTACTACAGCTGTGGATGTTTGCAGAAGAGTTTGTAAGCCTATAAAGCTTAAATGCTGTTGATGGTAATGTAATGGCACACATCTAAAAACATCTCTCCATAAACACAGGCAGAGATATTTTTTATATTTCGTTTTTTTTTTTTGTGTAGCTAGGGCCTGGAGTCTTGAAGAATCTGTGATTACATCTGTCCATTCACTCATCCATCCGTTTCTCCTGATCTCTCTGTCCCCCCTAAGTTTGACCACTCGTTTGTGGAGGTCCACCGCGTGAGAAAGTTTCACTTCCAGCCGCGGCTTCATGAAATGGTTTCCCTGGAGGACCTCGGTGACATTACCAAGAAGAGCAGCTTCAGACCCATCTGCTCCACCCCTTCTCCATGCACCTATGGCTCCGCCCACAGCAGCTGGACCTGCGATGGGGAGATCCTGCAACACACCGCCATCCGAGTCAGGTACTGAGAATAAGACCGTAAACAAGAATTAATCATGGCATTTATCAAAAATATAAGATTTTTTTAACCACCATAAAAATTGCACTCAGCCATTGTTCATTGTTCTTTTTCTCTAATTTCTCTAAAATTGTTCAGAAAGAGTCATGATGAAGTTTCAAGTCACACAAAATAGTATTGTAGCCTTATTTACTGTAATTCCCAGTCCTAGTTGTAAATGTAGTTAGCAGAAAAGTTAGCAGAATATAGCATTAAATGTCTGTTCTTGATTTAATTGAGCAGTAGAAGGTGTTTCCTTGACCACTGTGGCCTACATTACAACAGCAGTACATTTAGCCATGTTTTAGGAAACTCTTTCATCATCCCTAAAGAGAAGTCTGGACAACTCGTTAGCCTCACACTTGCCGTCCACACTTGAGCTTCTCCCCACTCTCAGATCTCTATACGGCCCGTGTGCCGCTGCTGGACGCGTCATTTATTTCACGCTCCATTGTACTTTGGCCAATGATGCATGGCTCTGTAATGTTGCTAATTTAACAGACCCTCCCCATGTTAAAAGGCTACTCCCCTTTAATTAAAGCACAAGTCCGTTCCTTTTATTGCCTCCCTTCCCCCTGTGCTAATCGTTCTCAAAGTGAGCCGGGCCTGAGTGCTGCTCGGATAATTAATGGTAATAGTCCAGGCGAAACGGAAAGAAAGTGGAACAGAAAGAAAGACGAGGTGAGAGTTTTGCTTTAGAAGAAAGGGAAGACGTTTGAGAATTAATGGTGATTGAACCAACATCAGATGACAAAGTTTAGTTTGTCATTTTAAATTAAACACCACAATGTTAGTGTCTATTTATCTTTGGTTGTTTACCTCAGTGGACTAAGATGCAGCCTTCAAAATGATGCATTGTTACATTATTTCTTACAAAGACTGTGAATAAACCATAGGTATTTAAGTGAAAAATATACTCTTAATAACAGATTTAAAGATAATGAATGCCACAGAGCTGTACCAGTGCTTCCTTTGAACTGGTATAAATCAGGTTTTGCTGTGTAACCATGTCTTTAAAGACCATACGTTTTAATACACCACAGACTGTTATTTTAAAGTTTGATGTCATTACATTTGTCACATTGTCTTTATGATTTGAAAGTATTTTTAAATTGGACATTGTAGATGTGATTTGAATCCAGATAATGTTATGAGCTAAATAACCTGGTTTACTAACTTAGTGAGTTAAAAATTGTATGTAATGGTAACTGTCTGTAAGACTGTATGAATAAGAGTGCTTTAATAAGAAGCTTTACTTCAACCTTACTCCCTTTCAAACATTTTGTTTTGTTTATTATTGTTAATTACAAATATTTTTTTATTTTATTTGTAAAGTTTGGAATAAATTATATAAAATATACAATGAAATCAAATTAAAAAAGCACAGGCTTTTACATCTGCCACTAGGAAAGAAAAGTCCCATCGAAATGAGCCCTGTCGTTAACTTGATGGTTTGTTATTCAGGCTAAATGACGCGTTTTGTGTACTTTTCTTTGCAGTGTCCAGTGCCAGTTGATCAGGCTGTTTGCCCGTGGCATCGAGGAGCAGCAGCAACAACAGCAGTTTGTGTTTGAAGACCCCTGTGCATTGTGAGCCAAGCCTGGATTATTCAGCTGACTCTGTGCTGGAAAGGATATTGAGCTGCTAGAAAAAAACTAAAAGCTGAGTTGAACTTGGCAAAAGAAAAAACAAGATTTCTATTGGTGTTAATTTAAAACAGTTTCCAATAGTTTTGCTTTTTTTTTTTACTAAATGAAGCTTTACTATGGCATTTCAGTGACAAAATGAAAGTGAAATGTGCAAACTTCCTGAAAGAAGAAGCCACTGCCAGCCTTGAAGACCATGAAATTTACAATCTGTTGCTATTTGCAGTTGCACTAAGCTGAAATATGATATGCTGTGCTGCTCCACTGCTGCCACATCCAAACACAGATTTGAGCTTTTTACCTAACTTTTAAAAAAGATATTTATTTTTATAGCATCACCAGAAGAATGGATGTTCACACAGAACCAGACTGAGCAGGACTCAGCCAACAATCTGCATCTGCTTTTTACTTTTGTGCCATGAAGGACAATGCAAATGGGATTTTCCCCACACAACCCTAAGAGATGATGTGTGCATGTGAGCTACAAAGATAAACTAAAATGACCTGCCAAAGCTGAGCAGAAGAAAGTCACTCACATCTGATTGTAGGAAGGGACAGAAATATAAAAACATGTTTCATCTATGACCCAGGTGAAAGCAGATATGAGCCAGGGGCACTAATGAAAAGCTGAATAGCCCACTAATACACTAACAGGACCCCAGTGGCTTGTGGGTAATAAGGCAAAGTGGTTGCTAAGTGATTTGGAGCGTCTCAGCTCGGCTGCACTGCACCTGTGGCTCCAAGCTGTGCTCCTCACCGGCAAAAAACGAATGACAGTCCAATCATCACCTGAGATTATCAACAATTATCCACTTTTAACATCATTAGGGATAATCTGGTCAACCCGTTCAGAAATTTGCCCATTTTAGCACTTTGTTAACTAAACTTAATGCCTCTGGGAAAGGTCATCAGTGCAGTTTTGACTTGCCTTTGACTGTACAAAATAGTTATTACAAGTTAACATGTTATTACCATATTTGAGAAAGAGGTCAAAGGTTATCAGCATGACACGTGATGATTAACTGTCAAGTAAATGACAATAACAGTAATGAAACATACAATAAATAAAACAATATTGAGGTAACTACAAAAATGACATGATAGTCAGACTTGTTTCGATACCAGAGTAAACCTGGAAATGACTGTGAATATTATGCCTTTAATGGATTCCATTAGTGAGTATTGTAATGAACAGATCAAGTTATACTCATTTTAAATATGGTATGATTTTGCATTAAAGAAATCTTGGAATGTACACAGGATAAGAGCAGGTCTTGTGAGGTAAATTACTTTAATTAGCAAGCCAACTGGTTCTAAATCTTTTAAGTCTGTGAAGGTTCTCAGTCATCCAGGTCATCTTGAATTATTACAGTAGTATGATACAAAGAGACAAGCCCCAAAAAGTATAATTAATAAAGTATTGTAAATCTTATAAGCCGAAGTATAACTAAAAATGACTTTTTAAAATGAGAGCAAGCCCTCACCTGTCCATAAGATTTGCCCCCATACTGATCCCATTATCCATGTTTTTATACAGTCTCCAGCTCTTTCGCTCCCCTCTATATTAGAAATTTTAGATGTGTAAGATTATTACTTTTAACAGAGTCCGCAGAGGCTTCAGAGTAATCATTTAAGTGTGTGCATGTGTTCTGTGATAGTGCCAGTGTGATGAGTTTGCTCTTTCACAATTAGCCTCGTGGCTGTCGTTGTGCAGATGCTCATTCGCAGGAGCCAAATACACTGCTAACACAAGCGCCGACTCCAAACATAAGCACAGATTCTCTCGGTTTTGTCTTTCGATAAAACTATTTCTAATGCTCTGTGGCCTTCTCTCTGACACACACACTCACACATTTCTTCATTTCACGCTATAAAAGCTTGCTCTCCACTTTGAACGTGGTCCAACTCTTAATACGGAGTGAGGACGCCTATAATGTTTCACCTTCAGCTCTTACTTTTGTGAATTTATGATGTTCTTTTGGATGCTTTTAAATGCCTTGCAGAAAAATGTTCAAAACATTGCAGCAGTAAGAGATGTTTCTACAAAAATGTTGTCTATTTATGACTGAGAATACAAAGTCTTGAGCTTGTCTTACTATGCTTCTCATAGTGAATGTACTGTATATAAAGTGTTATGTGAGTAGATGAGTAATTTATTTGTGTAATAAAAGGCTTTCAAATTGCACGTATATTCCTGTCCTTTGTTTGATCTTCTCAGTGAACCAGTGACGTTTCATTTCCTCCCTTGGCCTCTCCCACTCATGCACACAAAGGTCAGCGCTCTCCTTCCTCAATCTCCCTTTGTCTCGAGTCTGAGAGAAATTTAATAGGCCTTTCTGATGTGAGCGAGATGTTTCATTAAAGTACATCTCACATCAAAGGTCTCTGCTGCGATGGAGTGGTATTTCAAGACGTGTTCAATCTGCACACCTCCTCTTGTTTCTTATCCATGTGCCTCGTCCAAAATGTCAGAGAGCAAAGACAATAGTTTGCACAATTTGGCAGCTGGAATCTTTAATTTTGAGAAAATCTAAATTGGGCCAAAATATTTTAAACCTTTTTGACATCAGAAAATCCAGAACAGAAAACAGAACATACTTTACCAATAATAACGGCAAAGTAGTAGTAGTCCTGAGTACAGTCTCAGGAGGTACTGAAACATTCCATACGTACAATGTATTTCTAAAAGGAACTATGACCTCTTCTATGTTCCTATTTTACCAGCTGTCTGTGAAGGATTCATCCAGGTCACAGGACACATCATTTGTTAAACACGTATGTGGACATTAGTTTGAGACCTGATGTTCAGATTTCTATTGTTAACATTATATGGGTACTTTACTAGATCTCATCATTAGGAGCTAACAACAGTAGCCAGACCAGCCATTTAAATAGGTCCAGAATCCCTCCCTTTCCAGCCATTTCCTCTGAGTAGAAATTCTGACCAACTGGATCTCTTTATCAGGAATTGGGAACCCCTGTTCATTATGCTTTGTTTCTCTGATTGTAATAGTGTCCAGAGACATTTCTTACACTTTTTGAACTCTAATCCAAACTTTGGCCCCATAAACCAAAACTATGCAGACATTGGATGGAGATGTAGCTCCACTATCAAAACCAAGAAAGAAATAAAGATGTGCAGTAAGTGATTACATTCTGTTGTGTCATATAACCCTCCAAAGTGCCATTTGCCTTATTATACTAATAATAATGCATTTGATTTATATTGCACTTTTTTCTAGGAACTCAAAGTGCTCACATTACTCATTCACTCCACAGTCTCAGCTGCCCTGGGGCAGACTGACAGAGACATGGCAGAATTTTGCACCTACAGCTTCTTCGACCACCATCGTACATACTCATACATTCTTGCAGACAAGGATGAACTGGGGTGAGAGCGGGAATCGTACCACCAACCTTCGGGTTATAGGGCAACTGCTCTACCACTGAGCGACTGTCCTATAAACTGACAACAGCTCCGGTTATAGAACGTTCTATGGCGACCCCAAGTAGTTTGCATAAGTAGCTTGGCAATTTTTCCTGGAATTGGGACCACCACAGACTGGGACAATGGCTGGAATTTCTCCCCAGTGGATTCAAACTTCCAATCTTACTAACCTAAACTAGTCTGTGCTAAACTTTTCTAAGATTTTTATTATCACTTGTGGACATCACTGCCTCAATAAAAAGCTACTTTAAATACATAATCACTTGAGAGCCTAAATACATTGTGTGTGGAGCTACTACAAAGTGCATTTACTGAGAAACACAGTGCCTTCACTGAAATCCTCTTACAACCTGCACCTCCAAATGTGTCCTCAGATCTCTGAGGAACACATTTACATCTTGGAGAAAGGCAGACCACATTAGATGCAATAACTCTGTCCAGATTTCAATGGCAGGTCTGAATGAGTCTTCCCTGATATAACGAGTCTGGCCAGTCTTCAGTTAGAGGAGGGATTCTCCAGCCTTCATGTCAACAATCACAACCAAATTGTTTTCCTCTCTCTCACTCTCCTTCTCATTTTCTTATTTTCCTCACTGATTTATTTGCCACCTGGCCGTTTGTGGTCCACTGAGGACTGCTATCTCATTCCGAACATCCCACCTGAGACACAAGGTGAGAGCGAACAGCAGCGAACACCTTCCAAAGCGAAGACACACACAGACGCGGCGATGGCCTGAATTCACCGCTGTTGTTACCTGACGAAAGAGCTCCTAACGGGAGATGACGGTGCCGCTGCATCCCCCTTGATACTTTCATTCACACCCCGTCCCTCTGTCACCTTCACACAGGTGCCTTCACAGTATGGATTTCTTCTTGTCCCACATAAAGGAGCAAACCTGATTTGAAAAGGTAGGAGCCTATAGCATTTCTACAGCTTACTCTTATAACACCTATTTTCTGTTTTTGTACTCCTGAGGTTACACAGAATAAGATCATTTCTGACAAGAAAACAGCTATGATGTCTAAATTTGAATATTCATTACACAGTTAGAATTGATCATCTTAGAGAAGATTGCAAATGGATAAATGTAAGTTTATCAAGGTCAGTTATTGTCACATTTACAGGTTTGCACGGCTTATGTTCTATCAGCCACACAATGACAATTTGATCTATTTCATTATTACAGTTTTATCTTTTTCAGGCATGCCTAAAACCATGATGAAATAAAAATTATAATATTAGATTAACCATGGTAGGGATTGGTAGAGGATTGTCAGTAAAAGAAGACATAGCAAAATCTGGTCAAACTGTGTATTTCAGACATGCTCACATGCTTTCTCTAACTTTAGGCTGGCAACACAAGACCAGTGAAGTTATACCTAAAGGTTGCCAGGTCTGTCGCCTTGCTGTCAAATACCATTATTGTAAATTTAGTCTGGTTCTACATGGTCTACCTACAGTGATGTAAATTACATTTATGTTATACACATGGTCAGGGTAACAAAGTACAAAGGACATTAAGGTGGGCCTACATACCGCACCTTTAAGCACTTCAATATAAATATAAAAATACATAAAATTAAGCTTTGTTATTGCATAAACATTATGACAGAAAACAGACATTTATATCCAGGGTATACAAATAAAATGATGTGCAGTCATGGCATGTGACAAAAAATTACTTAGGTAATATGTTGAATGCCGCAGCCAGTTGCTGGGGCCATGTCGCCTCAGACATGGAGCCAAACAAAAACAGGAATATTTGCTGTAAAGGCCAGTCCTGTGCGAATAATGTGAAGCTGTGTGAAACAGAAACACAAGACGTGGGACAGGGGGCTAAAAAGAGCCGGCAGATACTGCAGAGGTGGTGGTCCGAGCAGCTGCTGTGCACCCACTTCTTGGGATATTGATTGAAATGGGCTCCCCGTGAGAGACTCCAATCGATGAGGCTATAATAGTTCATCTTTACAGACAAGGGCCACTGCCAGCCTCTTATCTCTCGCTCCCTGTTGCACTCACATACACTCACCCCCACCTACGCCCGATTCTTTCCAAACAGCTAATGCACTGAGGTCATACCCCAAGACAAAAATAAAATCTATAATGTTATTTTAATGAATGCAATCACTGTCAAAATCGTTGGCCTTCTGTAAGTTTGACTAATTTTCTTGACAGCTTAAATGAAACTGAATGAAAATATTGAAGCTGTACATGGGTTAAAGGATAATAAATAATTCAGTACTAGAGCAAAGAAAAGGTTTTGTCAAAATATGTTAAGAAAATCATTGTGTTTGGCTCACTGTTTTAACGCAGTCAGGACAACTTCCTATCACAACTGATGCAGTTTCGCCGTATATCTTTGCTTTCCTTAAGACCATTATACTCACCAGTAGTTATTGCAAGTAATTAGTATGGCACTACACACAGCACCTTCTTAATCTTGTAAAGTGTAATAATCATCTCTGATCATTGCTGTAATATGTAATTTACTGTACATTGCATTCATTAAACATAATGATGGGTTTAACAGACAATGAGCCATTGAGCCACCTTCGTTTTAAAGCAATACTATGTAACTAAACACTCAAACACAGTCAAAACATTAGAGCTGTAGTCAAACAAAGAAAAACTTGTTAAACTATAAACAATTTATTTATACACAGCCTGTTCATTGTAGTTTCACTGCCATCACAGCTCAGTCACAGTCAAGACAATCAAACCTAAGTTAATGTTGAGTGACTTAATTGAAAATAGTTCAAATGTGATCTAAGGAACTATTTCAGACTGCGTTCAGAGGTAACTTCTACAGACAAAAACACAGCCGTGCCATGGGATCACCTGTTCTCCTGTTTGTGGCTAACCTGTACATGGAGGAAGAGGAGAACAGAGCTCTGGTCTCTTTCACAGGTGCTGGTTAAGTGTTTAAGCATATCTCCAGTAAATATGGTATAGGCAAATATGGTCCAGGGTGAGGTTGGTCCTGTCCTCTAGAGATGTTCCCTGTAGTATTCTCTTCCTTACAGCCACTAGTGCTTAAATGGTGGGTATACAGGTAAGGAGGGATGTGACATTAAACTAGTCACATGCAGAACATCCAGATGCTTTTGCTTTAACCTTTTCTTCAAGATGACCTGGATGACTGAGAACCTTCACAGATATGTCTTGCCCAAGGACACAACAACAGTATGAACTTGGGAAAATGAGATTTAAACCGCCAACCTTCCGGTTATAGCACGACTGCTCTACCACTGAGCCTATACACCCCAATTAAAGATTCATATATAAAAACACCACAAGTCCAAAAGATGGACAGAATGAGCTGGCATTGGCCACTGTCTCTGTGGCTCTGTGGCTGCAGCGCCTCTTGGCAACAAACACAGAACACAGTCATAGACACTCATGCTCTTTGAATTCTGACGACAACATGTGCCAGATCCACATAAATGACAAGCACATTACCACCACTGCTCAAGAACTAAACAAACTTACTCCTTACCGATCCATCTGTCGTCGCTTGGCTGATCTTCCGCTAACGTCAGATTGACTTGGTCTATATGTTTAGTAAATGAGGGTGAAATGCAACCTTTTGTATCCCTGTGGAACCGGTCCAGTGAGGTGTCAGTTCTGTCAGGTTTCTGTGATGTGTCTGTGAGGTCTCTGTGAGGTTACACTGAGGTCACTTTGAGGTCACTGTGAGGTCACTGTGAGGTCACTGTGAGGTCTCTGTGAGGTCACTGTGAGGTTTCTGTAGGGGCTCTGTGAGGTCTCCATGACGTTTCTGTGAGGTCTCTGTGAGGTTACTTTGAGGTCTCTGTGAGGTTACTTTGAGGTCTCTGTGAGGTCACTGTGAGGTCTCTGTGAGGTCTCTGTGAGGTTACTGTAGGGGCTCTGTGAGGTCTCTGTGACATGTCTGTGAGGTCTCTGTGAGGTTACTTTGAGGTCTCTGTGAGGTTACTTTGAGGTCTCTGTGAGGTTACTTTGAGGTCACTGTGAGGTCACTGTGAGGTCTCTGTGAGGTCTCTGTGAGGTTACTGTAGGGGCTCTGTGAGGTCTCTGTGACATGTCTGTGAGGTTTTTGTGAGGTCACTGTGAGGTCACTTTGAGGTCACTGTGTGGTCACTGTGAGGTCTCTGTGAGGTATCTGGGAGGTTTCTGTAGGGGCTCTGTGAGGTCTCCATGACGTTTCTGTGAGGTTTCTGTGAGGTCTCTGTGAGGTTACTTTGAGGTCTCTGTGAGGTCACTGTGAGGTTTCTGTAGGGGCTCTGTGAGGTCTCTGTGAGGTTACTGTAGGGGCTCTGTGAGGTCTCTGTGACGTGTCTGTGAGGTTTTTGTGAGGTCACTGTGAGGTCACTTTGAGACAGAATCTCTTTGAGCCGGAGCCAGACAGTGACTGAATTTTAGTCAAAGTAAAACCAGGACTTGGATCAGGACTAACCCAGGAATAGTTCTGGTTGCCCACATGAAGAAGACTACATGTAACCATGTTTAGTCTAAAAGTTTCTTTTGGCCTGCTGAGTAGGTTTTTGCTTCTTTGAGCAGCATTACAGAACCTCCATTGAGCCATCACTGAGTTCACGGTTGGCAGCACAGCTTTCAAAGATGTCTCTAAACTGTGAAAAAAAAACAAATCTTAATGACTTAAAAGCTCTGCCCATGAGAAAGTAGTTTTGTGAACCTGAACCTTTAAAACTCAGCAGCACAACTCAATTTGCACATCCCTGATTTTTTGTGGTGTAGGTAGTAGTTTTATGTGGACAGGGATATTCTGACAAACAAAAAGGAAAATTG
This sequence comes from Neodontobutis hainanensis, assembly GCA_024349245.1. Classification (NCBI taxonomy): domain Eukaryota; kingdom Metazoa; phylum Chordata; class Actinopteri; order Gobiiformes; family Odontobutidae; genus Neodontobutis; species Neodontobutis hainanensis. Next base: position 1,020,114 of record JALDNG010000042.1, on the reverse strand, counting down.
ATTCAGAACAAAAGTTAAAGCAAACTTTTCACTGATTGTATCATCCAACCTTCCTCATACTCACAAACTTTTACATTCACCTCCCATTCATCCCTATTTCAGCTTGTCCCACTCTCTTAATTAGTCCTTCAAATGTAGGAAACGTACGGAGCCCCTCTGGTCTCACTATGTAAAAAAAATATATATATATGTAACTAAGTCGTGGCCACGAGATACGCTAAGTCGTGGCCACGAGATACGCTAAGTCGTGGCCACGAGATAAGTAAATATGAATAAATATAAAAGGAGAATGCACAATGGAGCAGCTTTTCTCCCGAAAGCATGCACGCTAACTCTGCCATCCATAAGGCTCATACATACAGCCAGATGGAGGTACCGTGACCTAAGCCTACAACGCCCTCTGCTGACATTTTATCGTAGGCTACACAGACATGCTTTTCCAAAATGTCAAACACTTCAATAATTAATAAACCAGTCTGCACACTACTATAGGCTATCTTAAAATCATAATCAGAAATACTTTATTGATCTTTATTGATATCGATAACCTTTGTTATTTAAATGGACCCTGTACTGTAGTGCAATGTAATACTTCACATTCTGTGCAATATTATCTGTTTTAATATTCAGTGTAATATAGTTTGCTGCAGTTCTGCTTCTATTTATTTACTAGTACTGTTCATCACAATCAATTCAATTCTGTTAATACAGTAATGTAAATCTTGTAGGCTGCATATCCATGGTCCTTTATAACTCTTATTTATATTTTATAGCATATATTTATACTTTTTACATGTATATAGGCTACTTGTTTATTTACCAACTTATATTATTATTTATATTTCTTTAAATGTCTTGATGTGCACATCAACTGTGACACAACAATTGTCCCCTGGGTTATCGATATCAATAAAGATCAATAAAGTATTTCTGATTATGATTTTAAGATAGTCTATATTAGTGTGCAGACTGGTTTATTAATTATTTATTGAAGTGTTTGATATTTTGGAAAAGCATGTCTGTGTAGCCTACGATAAAATGTCAGCAGAGGGCGTTCTAGGCTTAGGTCACGGTACCTCCATCTGGCTGTATGTATGAGCCTTATGGGTGGCAGAGTTAGCATGCATGCTTTCGGGAGAAAAGCTGCTCCATTGTGCATTCTCCTTTTATATTTATTCATATTTACTTATCTCGTGGCCACGACTTAGCGTATCTCGTGGCCACGACTTAGCGTATCTCGTGGCCACGACTTAGCGTATCTCGTGGCCACGACTTAGTTACATATATTTTTTTTTTTTACATAGTGAGACCAGAGGGGCTCCGTAGAAACGTGCTGTCTGAATTTAAAGATGAGAACAATTGGGAAGATCTGCCAAATTACCATTTACAAAGTGCAAACAAAATAACTAAAGCGAACAACAATAACAATTCAGACAAAAAAGGGGAAAAGGGTAGAAAAGGGTAGGTACTAGTTGCAGATGGAATTCTTACTGCTGATTGGACAAGACATCTGTCACTCAAGATATACAGGATGTTCAGCATGCTGCATATAAGAAATAAAGTTAGATACCTACTTTCTGCATATCTTGAGTGACAGATGTCTCACCCAATCAGCAGTAAGAATGTCATCAACAAACAATACCCACCTTTTCCTGTTTGTCGTGTTTTTGTTACTTTGTTTTCTGACGGCCTTACCAAAACAACAAAGTGATGTTGCCTGGACTGTGCCAATTATAACCATACCATAGAATATCTCTTAGTATTTGTCTGCTTTATGACACCACCAACAGTGTCTGGCTCTGAGGAAAGTTTCTATTTTGCAGTCCCCTTTTCTCACATACTCGACAAACATAAAGTATCCTTTCGCATGAGAGGCTACAGAGCTGAAGTGGGTATGTATAGTTTGCCAATGAACAAATACGAGGCTGTTGAATCCATAGTGACACTTCAGTCTCTGCCCACAGGCCAAGTGCACAGTCCTTTGTAGTGACAAGTCATTACCTCCGCTGGCGCTTTGTAAGCAAGTATAAACTCTAAGGCTGGAGAAATCCACTTATTACTTGTTAATCACTAGAATAGGAGGCTTTGTTTGTACAGACACTTAAAACCAAGCGGCACGTGCACTAATGCATTGAGAGAGCATGCTGGACTTTGTTTTGTGCTAACCACAGAACCACAGACGTCATTGTGCTGCTAATGGTGCTTGAAGTAATTAAAGTCTGTAATGTTACTCAGCGTCTAGTCCTCTCCAGCAGGCCTCAGCATGGAGGCTCCCAAGAACAATACACACATCACTGTTTCTTCCAAATGACTCCATTAGCCAGAAGGCATCCGCAATCACTTCTTCTTCTGCAGGAATACCAAGCATGCTTCAGTGACAGCCTAACTGTCTGCAGAGAAAGGGTATTGGGTCAAAGGGAGTAAACACAAACAAATGATCGGATGTAGCCACTGTGGAGGGTGTATGAAGAAGAGAGAGTGCTAATGGTACAGCCAGACAAAAATGTTCAAATGAGGCCAACAGAAACCTTTTTTATACATGTTTCTCTAGATGATGACCATAAGGATGCAAGTCCAGACATTCTTGTTCGGGCTATTGGGGGGAAACACATTTATAGTCAATCTGTTTCCTTCTATAACCACATTTAGATTGGCATTTTGACTGAATAGAAGTGGCAACCTGTTGTGCCAATGTGTCAACTGCTCTTTTGTAAGTGAGCAGTGCGCCACAAATTGAACTCAATTGTTTGTCTGCAAATAAAGTGCTCATCTTAACATAGTCTGGTGGATCCTCATTTTTGCCTTATTTTGTCTAGTTCCTGTTTGAGCTAAAACAAAATCTCAGCAGTGAAATGCCAATGGTTCACTTTACACAAAAAAAACTAAATCTTTGGTCCAATAGAAAGGGGTCCTACTAGTTCTGGCTGCAGGATTATTTTAGGGATTTGGAAGGTGTGCTTTAAAGCAGGATCAGACAATACTAAATTCTTAATGACATGCCATTGACCAGGGTTTGGACAGCAGAAGGAAGAAGTGATGGATGAAACTGTTTAAAGGAGGAGTTTCTGGTAAATTTGCTTTATATTATCTCAATTACATAGTTTGTGTTGCAACTATGCTCCTATCCTTCACTTCTTGTTAAGTGTAAAATTCTGTATAGACAATGATCACACTCGCTAAAATGAAGTCAGGACCAGACAAGAATGTATTGGGACCAGCTCAAGACCAAGACCAGTGTATAATCCATTAAAAGAGATTCTAGGAATGTTATAAATTCCAAATGCTTCAAGAACAGTGTTAGACCAAAGCATGGAGGAGTTTGCATTTAGTGAAAGAGGCAGAGTTAGAGGGATATTCATTAAATTAGGATAAAATGAGAAAGGTTTTCATGCAATCACAACAATGATGTGGGCAAATAAACCAGCTGTGGTCTCTTTGTCCAGGACAGAGGCAAATAAAAATGAGTTAGAAAGGTCTCAAGAACTACAACACAGCAAGCCATTATTAATGACCTGAGCCCGTATGACTGAAACGACTGCTGGTGGTGGTTGACAATTTTCCCAAAACTTCCTCTCTACAGGCCCCGAGATTTCAGTCGTCATTTTCTCCAATATATTTTCCGACACCATTTTGACCTTTTTTCTTCTTCCTCCTTCTCGCTGTGCGTCCATTTTCTTGTCACAGACCTGTTTTTTAGGTTACGGTGTTGGATGATTGAGCCGCGTTGCTTTGGTGTCACATCAGCTCCAGGGGAGAGCGCAGCAGGACACGGACAAACAAAAACTGTCACCTTCTAAAGAGAGGTTGAGCCGACATCGGGAGGTTGAGTGTGAATGTGCGAATGTGTGTGTCCTTTTCCCAAGAGGTAGACATCTTATCTAAGCTGCGTCTGGGGAGGAAACAGGCCAATATGTTGGCGCTAAGACGTGCCATGGTTGGAAGCAGATATGGAGCCCCTCTGATTTACCCGCAGTGACAGGACCATAGGGCAATCCACTTTATGCAATGAGCTATCTCTGTCCAGTTCAACGACAGAAACGAGAGAGACGAGCTTGGTGGAGCAAAGACATGGCAGATAAGATTATTTATTTATTTATTATTTAATTATTTTAAATATTATATATGTATGCATGCCTGTATGTATATAAATTGTATTTTTTATTTTATTTTATTTACATGTTCAAATAAAAAAATTTAAAAATTAATGTGGAATATCTTTGCATATCATGATTTATTTGACAATTAAAGTGGATTATTCTGGATGTGGCCTGATTCTCCAGAAAGGAACAAGAGTCAGAACCAGGAAGAAGCTGCTGTAAAATACCTATTAGGGTCAATTAGGGACCAAAAAGTCGGCCTTTGCTACATTAACCCTCATTCTTGGAACTGTGGTGTAAGCAGGAACCAACTAAAGACCCCAGTCAAAAGCCTTATCTATCAATTTTTAATATTTAGATTTCTGTGAGTCTTTGATAGGGACGTCCTGGATTAATGTAGCAAACACTGTCCACAAACTGTGTTATCATAATCATGTGGTCACCAAACCAGCCCTGATTGTGTCTAAAATTCAGTTACAAATAAGAACAATGAATCACTGAATATGGCAGCCCTGGTCATATTCAGACTAAACCAGGAACAGGACTGACTGGCGTCTGGCAGTGATCCGGGCCCCACTTGAATTTTCATGTATGTACAATAGCTTTGTAGGAGAAGGGTTAATCAAGCAGGCTTCCATAAAAGGACAAAATATGGAAGCACTGATTTTTACGTTTATTTTTGTTTATGACAAATAATGTAGAATATTAACTTAGGGACACTTTCACTTTGAACCAAATCTTCAGGTGTGAAACCTCCAGTGGAGCTGCTCTTTGGTCCAGCATTAGAGGTCTCGGCCCAGACCAAACTGAAACATGGTACAGTTCGTTTTTTGTGTGTAAAGATTTTCTGCCAAAATTAAAATGCCAATAGCTATTTATTGCTACACTACGGCGGACGCCTCCTGTGAAGCCGACCGTTTCCTAATGAGTTGCATAGCAGTTCAAATCATGTATTAAAGATTCTGTACCTAACCTATTTTTTTCCCATAAAGTATGTTGTAAAAGCAGTCAAGCTCACAAGAAACCAAACTAAAACGCGCATAAATATAGGTGGAGTGTGCACGCGTAAGAGAGTTGTGCTTGATGGCGTGCATGTGAAGTAGGAGGAAAAAGGGAGGGTTTGTGAGAGTGAAGAGCGACTTTGGAGGTGGGGCTAACAGTTCCTAATGAGCCAACTGCGGCTATCATGGTTTAGCAAAGGCTGGAATCCGGTAAAGCACCTTTAAACTGTGCATTTGAAGTTTCAGCTTATATTCTATGTTAATCGTAGCTAACATGTCAACAAAACTCCAGTCTGATTCCTGTATTTCTCCTGTTAATATCAAATGAGATACAACTCAGATGGAAGTATTGCTGGAAAAACAACATCCACTAGGGGGAGAATTCTTTCTGATATGCATTGTTTTCCTCATTATATTAAGCCACATTGTCTTTTTTTATATAATTTTTTTAACCAGGAAACAGATGTTACTTGAAGAAGTCTATTATGCACTTGAGTTCTTTCAAAGCTGCTCAGTCAATTTCTGGTGCATTCACTTCTGATGTAACAGCAAAATGGTCCATTTTGAAATCAGCCTTTTATGTCAGGACTATTGTGAGTGGACCATGAGCATCCTTCATAATAAACGCTCAAACCGAGGTTCAAGGAAAGCAAGTATTAACGCCGACCTCATTGGTATTTATGCTCACTCATGTCTCTGGAGCTCAGTCTTCAAAGATGGGGCCACGAATAGCTCTCTGTTTTCTTTCCCTGGTAAGACAGCTTCATAGAAAGTCTTTTACTGCCCCCATCAGGATCTTCTGTACACTTCTCTTCCTCCAATCCATCTACTCCCTCTCTGCAGCATTGTCTATTTTTCCCTCCTTTTCCAGTAACCTCTATACCTTTTGGTTTTTGTGTTTGCCCAGAGCCTAGAGGTAGAGCCGTCAGGTGCAGCTATTAAGAAATGGCAAACAAATGTCAGGTGAGTAAACAGCAGCGTGGGTACAGGTGCTGCACAGAGCTAACAGACAGGAATACACTGTTCAGAGCGGTGCGCAGTGCCGTCGGGAACCTGGTGTACATAAGTGGAGATGGAGGCATTTACAGACACTGACAGACATGTGGAATCAAATATGGAGCACTGGATTTGAGGACTTGAATGTCATGTACACAAAGGAGCACAGGAGTTATTTGTTTTCTCAGAAAGCACAGAGGGGACAGTGGAAAAATTAAAATTAATTGAAAGTACACAATAGAGAATCTCAGAGAAGTGAGATTAAGTGTTGTTCTAAAAAGCCTGGATCCCATTATTTATATAATTTACACTCACACAGTATTTACATGATGCTGCATTCACATTACCACATTGGACATTTTATTGGATCATGACTTTTTGCTTTTGCAATAATACAAAAACACAAAAAATAATATTATAGCATTTGGAAAATGTTATATACATTAATCTCTTAAGAATAATTCCAGTAAAAGTCTCAAATTAATTTTTATATTTCTTGATATGAAACAAGAATAATAACAGGGTGAATATATCTCTTCGCCAGCGATATATATATATATATATATATATATATATATATATAGATAGATAGATAGATAGATAGATAGATAGATAGATAGATAGATAGATAGATAGATAGATAGATAGATAGATAGATAGATAGATAGATAGATAGATAGATAGATAGATAGATAGATAGATAGATAGATAGATAGATAGATAGATGCACAGTAGTAAATGTACAGTATATGCATATGTGTACATGCAGCACAAGTCTGACAATTGTCCAAGTGGTTTTACTGAAGGGTGGGGGAGTGGGGAATGATGTGCACCTGCTGCGGCTGAAACCTTTGTGATAAAAACATTAAGCTGGCAGAGAAACTACCAACTTCTTTGCAGTAATGGCAGTTCATGTTCATGTTATGCATTTTACCACAAGGCCAGCATAGAGTTGGAAGTAAAGTACAAAGGAGTGGCACTTACACAATCACTAAAATTCCGATCATCCATAGATCTCCACTTTTCCTTCTTACTTAGGATCTGGGACATTGTTCATACATGATGCCCACCTGGAGGATGTCTGGGGTAGATAGCAGGATGACAATAAACACACTGTACAGTACACCACACAAAATACAGCCACGTTTTTCTTTGCCTTGGTCCTGTCTTCCTTCACTTAAGAATACAGCTTATTATACTCCACCGGCAGTGCAGTTAGACTTTGCGAAAAAGTTTGTACGGGTGTCAAGAGTCAGATGGAGATGTAGACGAGGGGGCAGTGAAAAGAGCCCACACAAAGCTAAATCTCAACTTGTTATTGTACCTGAGGCCAGACAATCTGCTCGCTCTGCAGCCTGGCTAATGGTGCGACATTCTCCAGCATATTTCACAGGACACATTTACATTTGCCGGCGCTCTGACCTCGTCATAGCACATCTCTCCCTCATTTGTCCCCTATGGCTGGGGTGTGTATGTGTGCGTGTTGCAAGGATAATGGCTGCATTGATCAGCAACGTCCCCAATGGGTGGTCTTGTTCCGTCAAGGCTGAGAGAAAACCAAAGGAAGTACTGCGAAAGAGGGGCCAGAACGGGACGCCCTTTGTTGCTACCCGCCTCATCGCATTAGCCAATCAAATATCCATCTTGGCTGTCGCCTTGCTGCACTACAAACACTATCAAAAACTAATCTACTGGCCCTTTTTTATCGGCTGTCGTGTCTTTGCCCTCCTACCTTCCTCATCTCACGCTTGCTCTTTCAAAAGTACGAGTCCAAGCGCACGCATTTCCAAGCTAGCAGTGATTTACAAACCAAGGCAAAGGTCTATGTCAAAGTAGACCTTTGTGTTCACAACTGTTATTAGGTGTTAACATAAGAATGAAGAAAAACAATCCTTGAACAAATATTGTTGTTTAAAAGCAAAAGTAGCAGACTTATAACAGAGCTTGTTACATTAATTAACTTGTTACGCTGGTATGGGGTCTGGCCTGCAAACCTTACTTTCATGATTATCATTTTCACGGAGGCAGTGGTTAGTACTCACAGCAAGCAGGTCCTGATTTGATTCCCATCCAGGGCAGGGCCTTTCTGTGTGGAGTTGCATGTTCTCCCTGTGTCTTTGTATTTTTTACTCCGGTACTCCTACCACTAAAAACATCAGTTTTAGTGGAACTTTCCTGGATAAATAAAGGTTAAGAAAAAAAAAATAGTAGCCAAAAATATTTAGGGCTAGATATTCATGACGTGAAATCCAATTCCATTGTTTAAACAACAGTTTAGCAGCTGCTTACATACACAATAAGTGAGGACATTTTACAAAAACAGTGTAGAACCAGGTCCAGTTACCACTGTTTTTGTAAAATATCTACACTTATTTTATATTTATTAATTATCGAATTATGTATTAAATATACAGTATGTCCATTTAAAATTTTTGATTTAGACTAGTAAAATGAATTGTCACATTTTAGATACAATATTAATGTATCTATATGATAATTGTTTTATTTTATAAATCTGAAATAGCCCGCTGCTTTGATGTATTCAAATACACAAGTGTTATTAGGCCTCAATCCATCTTGCATCCAAACCCCGCCTCAGAACACAGCGATGCATGCTTGAACCAGGTGGAAGCTGGTAAATCAGCCATGCATCACTGACTATGAGCCTTTCACCAGCTGAAGATTGGGCTATTACTGTCATAGACTTAAATATAAGATCTGATTTAGCAAAATCTGACCAATGATGGATCATTGTAGTACGGTTAAATCCATAAGCAACTGGTCTGGTTTGCTCAGCTTTCCCTCTAGTAGTTTAATGTTAAAACGTATTCAATTTGTACGTTGATGGCCTAGAGTACAACCAAAGAGGAGATTTATGGACTCACAGTGAAGGAGGACAAGAAGGTAGTTGGTTTGAGAGAAGAGGATGAAGAGGAAGATTGGTGGCACTTTATATGGTATCTACATGTGTATCAAACTGTACTAACATGTAACTACATAGTATATACATAATGTAATTATGTGTACTTACATATTGTAGGTGTATGTACTGTGTAGTTACATGTTATTACAATTTGTTACACAGTTTGTTACATTGTACTTAATGAAGAAGATACAATGTACCAAGTGTAGTGTAAATTTAAAGTGTTACCTAAAAATGATTCACTGTGGCGACTCCTGAAGGGAAAAGCTGAAAGGAGAAGAAGTTCAACAGTAAAACTGTAATAATGTGTACTTGATGTTTGAACCTATCCCACTACTTCAGTACTTCTGATTTCACATTTAAGAGTTCCACTTTATCTTAACCACTCTTTTTACCTTGTGTAGGTTTGGACTAAAGGTTTTGCACAAAGTAATAGTTTTCTAGTTATGCCTTACATTTTACCAGCTCATATTCATGTATCAATGCACTTTTCTCTATAACAATTTAGGGACCTTTTTACAATTCACTCTATTTTCCAATAAATTAACAAAGCCACACTACTTTATGGATTTGAGTTGGAAGTCTCTATTTAATAATCTGCTTACAAGAAATATGGATGCAGCTCGAAACAAGTCTTAAACTTTGCCCATAGGGGTTGTAACTAAAGGGCAAACAAATATAATTTTATAGCTTCTGTTTCCAGCCCAAGCTAGACAGGACATGCACCATTAGTATACATGTGACTCCTGAACACTAAAGAATAAGTGACTCAAAGACAATATAATTGTATATTCTACTCCACAATGCTCATCTGGACATAAGAGTCACAGCATTACAATAGTCTTGTCCACTCACCTGCTCCATTTGTAATTGTCTTCAGCCAGGTTATGACTTCACATGGTTCTCCTGCCTTAAATGAATACAACGCAAAGGTCCCGAACGTGATGTAAAGACTTGAAACATACTTAATTTTCCTCACATTCATATAAAGCCACACTTGTATTTGCTGGATGGATGTGTTGCAGCGATATCCCCAGGTTTTCAGCATTATCTATGATAGCATGCATTCGCTGATATCTCCTGTTTCCTGACACTGAAAATAAAGTTCTGTGTGGAGCATCTCGGCATTCTTATTGCCCAAAAGAAGCAGAAGAAGAAGAGAAAAAAGGTGCAACACTTTGAGGCCTGACAGCTCTGGAGCTCCATTAAGAGTGCTTCTAAATTTACAGTGAGAGCAAAGCTCCACCGCTTGCCGCCCACAGAAACAAGGCAATCACTCACTTCAGGACGTCTACACAGCCAGCCAACAGCATTTACAGACACACACAGATTCAACAATATACACACACACACAGGCTTAAAAAGAAGCCAGGGGACAGTGCAGATGATAGCGCTGATGATTTCTGATTGCTGACAGTTGGTTCCTTGTCTGTGTCCCTCAGGCATGCCAGTGTACATATTGATGTGGGTGTTTTTGTGAATATGCAGACATGTGTGTGGCCGTGTGGGTGGATATGGGAACCGTCATGGAAAAGGTTACATCTGGTGCTAGCGCAAACAAGAGGCGCAAGATCAGGCCGCAAACCACCAGCCAATCTCAAACACACTTCACCTTTGAGATGTTAACATTCAGGGAAAAGGCACACATATGGTGTCTTCGGTTCATCCTTAAATCAACTCTCACTACTCACATGACTACATATAAAACCAGTCTCCAAGATACTACTTTCCCTCTTTTTGCTGCGAAAAAAGTCAAAACTTTTTTTGCATGCATTCTCATGGTTGCGGTACCAAACTGTGCCACTCTAACTTTGGCCTTTTTATCTCTCTGACTAAGACCAGACCCAGGACTAACCAGACCAGGAAAAGTCCAAGTCCATATACAAAACCAGACCAATACCAGACATGGGCAAGACCCAGGACTAGACCAGGACCAAGACAAGAGATTTATTTTTGTATAGCCCAATATCACAACAGCCGCCTCAAAGGGCTTAACAGACTGCACCAGACAACATCCCCTGTCCTTAGACCCTCCATCAGGGCGAGGAAAAACTCAGAAAAACCCAGCCGGGAAAAAAGAGAAACCTCAGGGAGAACCACAGAAGGAGGGATCCACTCCCAGGACGGACAGGCCGTGCAAGAATGTGTCCAGGACAGTTGAAAAAGACCCAGGACTAGACCAGGACCAAACCTGACCAGACCAGACCCAGGACTAGACCAGACCCAGACCAAAGCAAAGATCAGACCAAGGACTAGAGCAGACTCAGTCCTGGAGCACATCCAGACTAGGACTAGACCAGACCAGGACCAAAACCTAGACCATAACCAGACTAGGGCCAAAACCTGGACCAGACCAAACAGCATTCAGACCAAAACCAGGAATAAACCAGACCAAGGCCAGAGCCTAGACCCAGACCAAGACCTAGACCACAACAAGACCAAGTTCAGACCAACACTAGGACTGAATCAAATCCAGGACAAGACAGGACCACACTTAGACTTACATTTAGTTTCAAAAGTAAAAACACAAGCTTGAAGACATTTTTTGGTTAAACTGATACTGTAGGTGTTGCAGATATTGGACTACACACTGTAGCACCATCAACCAATTATAATAATTTATCTAACCTGGCAGGCTTTTTGATTTGACTCATAAAACATTGAAATGTATCGTGTTGCATTGTTTACATAATTTTAGCTAAGTTTGTTTCTCTGATTGGTTTAATCAGCATCTATTGGTCCCGCCCCCTGGAAATCAAACTCAGACTGGGAGGAACCAGTGTACGGACTAGAAAAAGACCAGGCTATACACACTGCTCTTTCAAAGGATGTGACTTACCCCAAGGCCACTTTTGTCAGATTTTAGGAGGAAGGTGGCTGTGATTGTCTGAGAAACTCAAGGTTTTTGGGGTTCCAGAGAAGTTAGTGGCTTTGATTGCAGTAAGAGTAAAAGGTGGTTTAGCTGTGCTGCCTAAACTACTAACAGATCACCAGCTTGTTCTTTTTTATCCTGAAACCCATTCTAATTAACTATTTACTGCAAGCTTGTCCAAACATAACCTCAAGTCATGTTGTACTATTAAGCTTGTGTTATTTATTGTTCTCTTTTCTCATAAAACCACACAATGGGGCGCAGTGGCTCAGTGGTAGAGCGGTCGTCATATAACTGGAGGGCCAGTGATTTGATTCCTGCTCTCCCCAGTTTCTTCTGTCATTGGGTAAGACACTTAACCCACCTAACCTCCAGTGTCTGTGGCACTGGTAAATGAATGTGTGGGAATGTTTGAATGAATAATGGACTCTTGAAAAATGTCATATAAATTCAATCCATTATTATTAAAACTGTAATTGAGTTGATTCAAATATATAAATTGGAGCATTTACATTTTGTTTTACACATTTTACACAAACATTACATATAGACAGTTTTAATTCATGGAGATACAGGTTAGATGTTAACACATACAGTATGCATCAGCGGCAGTGTGTATTAGGCCTCAGATCCATCACTTCTGGGACTTTGCTGCTCAGTGGTGATGGCATTCAGAAATATTGGATGTTCCTTGGTTTTAATCTTTGCCTGCTTTCCCTGAAGGAGCGTGTGGGTCATTGAAAGTCAGGGCATATGGCGGAGCGCCTGGAGGAGGTGTGCAGGGTACCCGCTCGCTCCCTTTTTAAAAACCTTTGAGATGCTACTTTTCATCTGGGTCCTTCTGCATTTGTTACCGAAGCTCTCCTCCTCTAACAACGCAGGGCTCGCTCTCAAAGATGTGAAGAAGCATCTGCTCTGTTTGGTCTTTGTAGCCTCCGTGTTTGAAAGACACCATTAGACAAAGCTCTTTTGGAAAAGGATGACATGTATCCGAACTTGAAGCTTGTAAAGGCACTACATTTTCCCGCCTATTGACAGTCACATTAATGGAGTTTGTCACGGAGCCGTCTCTGCAGCTGTCGCACAAGCTCGTTTAAACAAGTGCTTTGGATTGTTCTGTGACAATTGTTTACATATCAGTGCAACTTGTAACGCCATGGTTGAATGTTTATTTCTTTCCATTTGAGTGCTACCTTAAAAACACGTCATTATTGGTTTTAAATTTACCATTTCTGCCATTTCAGCTCTTTTAACGTTTGACAAAGTTATGGCATGTTTTAGATAGCCACACCTCATTCCTACAATTTACAATCTTCCCTGTTTTTATCTCTCAACAGGAATTTAAATATAACAGTCCATCATTGTAGGAAATTGATGATGTTGGCAAGTGCTTGACATTATATGCACAAAAGCAAGAATAGTGTATATTTAATATGCCACATTTGTCTTTATTTGTGCAAATTAGCCATGTGTGTTTGTGTATACTATTTCATTTGTCTTGTAAAGGCGATGTGATGAGTGTGGTGAGTGTGTGGCTCTGCTTTTTTTGTGTTGCTGGTGGTAAATGGCACGCCAGATGAGATGTTTGTGAGAAATATTAAATCATAGTTTGTAGGGAGGAAATATTGCTGTTGTTTGGTAGAAACTTACTTTTTTGGTGTGATGTCTGTTTGCTATTAGGTTCAGGACAGAGCCTGGTCGCTGTGAAAAGGGTAAAACTATTCTCATGTTCACTGGAGATCTGTTGTAGATTTAGAAGTGGGCACCAGCACCACAAAGACATCTCTACAGAATGTATCTCACGGCTCATTTTCAGTTTTAATCTGTGCTATCTGCTGCTGTTAGTGCTTGTGATTACGTCCCTCACATTCACCGTGTTACACTGCTGTAATTTTCACGCTCAGTCTTCTAGCTCACTCCACAGTGAGCACGATTTGTTTACTCCCACTTTGTCTCCGTTTGTAGAGTTGCACGTCTCAGCAATAACTTTTTTGATCCAGAGTAAAACCTGCAGTGTAACTTTGTCGGCCACAAAGAAAACACTTTCCCAAGAGATTAAATACGTTTGCAGTTTAATTGCAGAAGCAGAAAATAAACACAATGTTATTAAATCAGCACCTCTCTCTGGAGAGTTGAGTGGATGGCGCTAAGGCTCACATGAATATTAAATGGTCTCTTGTAAATTAAAGAGGGGTGTGTTGGGCACTAAAACACTTTGTTAGGAAAGACCAGATAATACATTGATTTCATTTTGTAGTCAATGCCAAAAGCTTTTGTCTAAATGCAAAAATTGTAGAGCTAGAGAGACTTAATGCCTTTGATTTTCTTTCCTTAAAGATCCAATTGTACATTCTCAGGCATAAAAAACTTTTGCTCATTGGACCCAAAAGACTATATTCAAGAGTACTTAATATTACTTAATTTTATTATTAATATTAGTCACTTAATATCAATGATGACAGCTTCTAAGTTCTTTTTTTCAGTAATTTTCTAGCATTTGTATTATATTTGAAATGTTTTTACCTTGATGATTGACTTATTGGTGTGAGAACAGGTTTTAGTTGTATTTGAACAGGTTTTAGATGGATTTGAACAGGTTTTAGATGGATTTGAACAGGTCTTAGTTGGATTTAAATAGGTTTTAGATGGAATGAACAGGTTTTAGATGGATTTAAATAGGTTTAAGTTGGATTTGAACAGGTTTTAACTGGATTTTAACAGGTTTTAGATGGATTTGAACAGGTTTTTGATGGATTTGAACCTGTTTGCTGCTGACATAAACAATCAATTTTATCACAAACGCTGAGGGTCCTATAAAATCTCACCTTTGGAATTGCCTGATACAAGGTAATGTTTTCCATCCTTAATTTATTTTTATGTGTCTGTGGACTGTGGAGACCTTGCCATAGAGAGATGCAGGAGAGAAAGCAGTAGAACTGAAGAGAGTGTGGGGAAAGAGGCCTGAAAATCAAGTAGCTCTCGCCCAAAGATAATCAATAAGCCTCTTCTTAGTCTATTTCCTATGGGCTGGCCAGGGTAATAGCATTGTGCCAAAGCTCACTGAGGGTGGCGCCTAAGAATAGGCTGGGGGTAATGTGACAGCCGAGTACAGAGCCAGCGCCGCTTTGAGACTCACAATAATTGTTACTTTTGTCATGATTAGGTCAAAGAAAGAGGTGTTGTTTAGGTGGGATACAGGTGTAAGATCAGGGGAGTTAGAGCCAGGAAAACGAAACAAGAGCTTCTGTTACACAACTATTTCTTTTTCTGTAGGCATAGAAAATGTTTTTAATGGTGAGAAAGCCCAAGAATAAGAGCTAATGCCATGTCATGCGTTATCTTTAGTTCACAATAATAAATAATGCATACAGTAGTAAGACCAAGTCAAGGCTTAAACAGTATAATGCCTTGGATAAGGTTAGAACATCCAAACTCAGTCTTAGAATAAATCTAAATTTCTGGAGTGGTTTATGGTTGTTATGTATTTCAATAGAAAGAAGGATTTGAACAAATTAAACATTTTATGGCCTTTGTTGGTCTTGGTTTAAAATTCTGAGACTTCCATTTCTGATGATTACTGAACACAAACTAAGAGCTCAGAAGAATATACTGCAGTCCTCAAAATAAAGAGTTCCCCACCTGGAGAGTTACCCCTGACTCTGGAACCTTATCTGGCATTCTGCTAAGACTTTCACTTTTCTTAAAAGTAAAAATCTAAAAATGGCTTATGACCTGACCATCAAAGACAGAGAAAAAACATCAATTTTAAATTATCTCATTTTATTGTTTACTCATCTCATTTAGTACCTGCAATATATACTGCTCCACAGTACCATCTGTGTCAATGTCACAGGCACAGATGCTTGAGCTGTTTTAGACGTGACTATAAAATGTCCAAAGTCAGTTGTACATACATTAACAGTATTTTGGAGTCAGAAATGGAAGATAACTTTATTGTCTTTGTCAATAACTTTACCTTAAATAGTGGGCAGATTACAGTTATGATTCAATTAACTCTGTGATGTCTTTGGCAAAGGAGTGGTAAAGGTCAAAATAAACAATCCAATCAATCATGGCCTAAATGTCACATCACAGAGGCCAAACTGAGCAGTGAGCAATAAAGCCATCTAGCGATTAGTGTTGGAGTGTTACAGTTTATTTCATTTGGAAAATGAACAATAAAACCCTTTTTACTCCAGGCTGTATTTTCAGGAACACAAATCGATACCAAAGTTAGCAGTAAGTAGGAAACTGCTGGAGCAAAGAAGTCGACCCGCCTCTGACAGCTTATTTGATCAAAGTTTTAATATTAGTTAAAGCAACACCCCTATATAGGCAGAGAGCTATTAAAATCTCATCTCATCTTATAGTTTCATGCATCAGTCGGCCGCCTGTCCCTCTGAATCTCCACATGCAGTGGGAAATAAAAGCCAGTGTGGCACATGGGGGATGACTGGGGTGGAATTTCCACTCGGATGCAGGCGAGTCCAGTGATTCATTAAAGAGAAGCAGCCAGTCAGCAGGAGTGCAGCGGTGAGGAGAGAGTCTGAGGCAGGTGGGGGTGGGTCAGGAGAAGGAGCTTGAGTTTCCATCCATATGGTGAGCCAGTTGGTCGGTGGGCATGTAGTCAGGTCTCGGCGATCCTACGCTCCGTCACACACGAGCGCCGATTATTCCACACACAACCTGAGCTCACAGAAAGAGGCCACGCGAGCGCTGGGTTGGTCTTGGACAGGTGCAGCAGATGCCCACTTTCCACTCCTGCGCCTGTTGTCACTAACATCCTCTGGAGCCGTGGGAGGGGAACGCAGGCCAAATGGCTGACACAAAAACCTGCCTTTATACCGGGGGATGGGTCTGTGAGGGCCGGCTGTAAACGCCTGGCACAAGACCCAGGTAAATACTTCACATAGAGGCAAGCTACAAATGATTCATAGTGTTTAAAAAGTGCACTGTAGCGTGCTTCAGAATGGAACAGGATCACATCAGTCAAAATGAGCTCAATTGTGTGTTATTCATGTGTATTACATTTGCATAACTTCAAAAAATAGGAAAACTTTAAAGCTCAGTAGAAAACCTATAGATGTATTATTAGACCAGGATCCTCAATATGTCATAATCTAAAAAAGGGTTTGGATTTTTGGGTTTCTGCTTCTGGTCAATGGAATGTGTTTTTAGCAAAGTTAAGGATTTTGGGAAAAATAAGACAAATACATTTTTGGAAGTTGTAGTTCTAGCAGCTGTACACTGGATGTTTCTTTTGACATTGTGCTCTAAGGGGTGAATCTGGATCACCTGTTTTTTTTTTTACTACAATACCTCAGCTTTGGTTCTGTTCCAGAGACTTCAGTGAGCTCTGATAAACCAGCTCGTGTTCACAACAGTTTGAACAGAAGCAACGTCGACCACCATACAACGTAAACAGAAGGTGCTGCTCAATGCACAGCTGACTGTAGCCTTGTGAGTATTATACTGTCCAGCTATGTAACTGTCTCTTTTGGAAGACGGTGATGAAGTTTATGGAATAGGCCAATAGTACATAAAAAAGTTTTTATAACAATATTTTTAGAACCAGAAGTAATGTCATCTGGTCAAAAAAGAAAAAAGTCATTTTTAATGCCATCAAAACCTAGTAAAAACAACATGACACCGCCGATTCCCAGGAGGAACTGTTTGGTTTATGCCAGTTATGCCTGAGGACAGCAATGTCTGAATTTTGGCCAGAAAGACCAGATGGTTTGAGGGAGGTGTAAAGGAAGCCATTTTTGTTAAAATAGTCTGGCCAGTGTGAAAAAATAAAATAAAATTTATGTTATTAATATTTTGGGATGTCCAGGGTGTACCCCGCCTACGGCCCAAGGTAGGCTCCAGGCACCCGCGACCCCTGAGGGGACTAAGCGGTAGAAAATGAATGAATGAATATTATGGGATAAGGTACAGAACATCAGTACAAAATTAATCCGACTTGCCTCCAATAACCTGATGATTTTTATACATTAACTACTTTTCATAATTGTGCTACATGCTATAAACTTAAAGAAAACCCTTCATCCTACATTAGTCTTCATAGCCAACATGTGGTATGGTCTAATATTAAAAAGGTCTATCCTAATGCAATGCAGGTACAGTTAAGGAGATTTAACACATTTGCATATTGCTGACAAAAGTTCCATATTGCTTAATTCTATCCGTATTATATCCTTTAAGTAAATCCTTTAGGCTTGAGGCATAGTTTAGATATCTGTTGTTTTAAATAACTCTTTGTAACCTCTAAAGATTCCTCTAATTATTGCTCTTAATTGCATCCCTCCAGGCTGAATGTAGTTTTCCCAATGTAAACACACATATAGTTTTAATTAATAATGAGAAAATAATGTCAGCAACAAATGCAGCTCAGGCAAGGAAGATACTTCAGTAAAAAGTAAATAGAAGAGATGAAATCATTTGGGGATTTACAAATAAACCCATGAACCGGACACACAAAATAAGACAGTTTTAGTTGTCCCACAGGAACACACAGGCTCGTGGTCCTGATGGTGACTAATAGTGCTTTGACAGAGCACACAGATGGTTGGTGTGCAGTATAGTGCATCTGTTTTCCTTCTCAACTTCAGCCTGACCTCTCTGAGGGAAGCAAACACACACAACGCAGGAGGCCGGCATCCCACGCAGGGCAGCCGAGTGAGCGAGCTAACAGCCTGTGACCACACTGTAATTATGAGCCGTTTTCTAATTATGAAGCACTTCACTGCCTCTGCATCGACCGCTCAAACCTTTATTTTGTAAATGTTCTTTATAGCCGGCAGCATGATAAAAACACTGAGGACAAAACAGTGAGGACACATGAGAGTGAAGTGAGAGGAAAAAGAGACAAGCTGTTTTCACACAGACATTTTATTTACCCTTCAGTTTCTGTGCATGTTCCACCTACACAGAATGGAAGGGTTTTATTAAATCTTTTTTCCGCACAGGGAAGTGCTAGTGGAGACAAAATAGGGACTGAAAGAAAAGAGACTTCTGTGGTGAAGTACACAATTAGGCGTGTTGAATCAAATTTAACTTCTATGCTATGCTATTTGACTTTTATTGATTCACATCTATTTTTGGTTTGGAGCTAATTACAGCCCCTAAACTAGTAAAGGCAGCAGATTAATCTACACGTAAAAGGACTAACTTCAGAGGCCATTAAAGACCTCAGAACTTTAGTGTTAAAAGAGAAGGTCTGTTTGACAATTGTTCTGGAAATCCCACATACTGTGCCTTTAAAAGAAATTGTTTAGCCTTCAATTTTGTAGAAAAGTGTGTGTCTAAAGAGAGCTAAGAAAAAGCCCTACGGTGGCGTCCTTTGGCTGTGGTGCTCTCTGCAGGGTTCTGAGCAAAGTGTTAGAGAGCTGCCTGTAAAACCGAATCATTACAGCGTTAACCCTCAATCCATCTTCATTTGACCTTGCTGTAAGAGAGTGTATGAGTAAAGAAGCTTCTGGAAGTTGACTGTAGGAATGAGGTGGAGTGCAGTTGGGGACCACTAGACGTCCTTCCTTGAACACACCAGTCACAAGAGCAGGCATGACCGAGGGTCTCCGCACCAGCAGCGACGAGAGGTGACTGCAGGCCGATTGTGATTTATGTGGCTCCGCTTTGGGGACGGGACGAGGGCTGACGGAGAGGAGATGGATCAGAGGCGTGACCATAGGAGACGATCTGGTTATAACTTTCTAACTCCTTTTATCTTCATCACCAATGTCCTGTCGCTATAGTAACCTCAAGTGTGTTAAGTAACCAAGAGGCTGAATGGTGTTCGTTAAAGTCATACTCGGTACAGTGTTATTTTTGAGCTGTAGCCTACATCCAGTAACTTCTACTCGTTTAATGGTTTCATGACTTGAGAAAATGAGAACAATCACTTTTTCGGAGACAATGATGAGTCACCAGCTCAACACTTACTCCACTTTGAGTTGCCAGCACAGCACCATCTGGCAACAACACTTTTGTTTTACAGCAACTGTCACATCTATACTTCTTACCAAACCCTTACTCATTACTGTTAAAAATAAAATAAAAACAGTGGTAACAATGCACAAACTGAACTTTACAATAAATAGATGAATAAACTAGATAAAAAGACCATTCTGAAACTGTATCGCTGTGGCAGATAGGAAAGCAGCAGATTTTAATCAGGTAAGTCAATAACTCATTTGCTTCTACTTTCCAGCACCTAACGCTTCCTCTTTGTTTAAGAGGAAGCGTGTCTCCAAAGCGCTTTGTATTTGGCCAAAATACAAATACAAATGACGGCAACACACTTTGGCAGGAGGTGGAAAAAATAAATACAAAGACAGTCTAAATGGCTCCTACACAACGGCCCTTGCTCATATTACTTACAAAAATCCCTCATTCAGGGTAGACTTTAGGCTTCAGTCTTTGCTGCCATCATAATCCACTTTTAACAATTTAATGCTGTACATGTCTATGACAGACTATGCTTTGCAAAATTGCTCACACCTTTCAATGCTGTACATCCTAAAAACCACAGTATAGTGCTACTTTAAACCAGTATGCATCTGCAACAAGAACACTTTAAATGAACAAAGACCACCATGGATCTAGACAAAGTGGTACAAAGCTTCAGCAACGTTGCCATCACTGGAGTTACAATCGCAGCCCATCACACATCTAGCTTCGAAACAAAGAATTCCCAAAGACAAGAGCAGTTTGTGAAGTTTGCCAGCTGTCTGAAGCACTTTAGGCTGAGTGTGAGACAATGAGGCGAGCAGGGCCCCAATGAAACCTCCTGACTCTACAAGATTTAAGAGTTTCTTTAGTCTTATGACTGTTACACCAGGGCCTGAAACCTTTATGAAGATAGACTAATCCTTGTGAAAAGATCAATGTTTCCTGTTTGTGGACATTATTGTAATGAATATGGGTCATAAACAGAATTGGCCAACACTTTCCTGGGTCTGAATCTAACATCACTTTATTAGGCTTAAAGTTAATCATTTGAAACATATGGATCCATTACAACATTAGATGCAAAAGAACATAAGGATTCAAACACTGGTTACAAGCTGCCAGTGGAGAAATTAGCTGCATATTTCTGAATTTATTATTGTCCATTTTAATCAAACAAATACAGAAGGTTCACTTGCAGCCCTGCCCACCAGCACTGGGAGCTATTCTAACTCATGATCAAGCATACAGATTTAAACATCGAGGCCTGCTGTGTGCAAAGACTGCCCCCAAGTGGAGACACGAGGTTTTATTGTTGTGCCATTGCTTCTCTATTGAATTCCAAACAATCGAGAAGAAAGGCAAGGCTCAAATAATGAAAGGAAATGATGGAAAACATAATAATGGCAGCAGCTCTTTGGTTTCTGTGTTTACATTTGAACAGATAAATGCAGGCCGCCAAAGCCACACATAATGACGAGGCTTCAAAGTGTGCCGCTATTCACAGAGTCACAATAGAGACATAAATTTGTGGAGCTGAGGAGGGGAATGTTGGTCTTTCTCGGGATTAGATCATTCATCACCATCACGGCTGTGTGCATTACTCTGCAGAGCAATGTGAAAACAGCTGACCACACTTTGTAAACCAACTCCGACTAAGGCTTTATGACACAAACCAGAGGAAGCCAAACGAGGCAGTCTTAAAAGGTGCAAGCAGAAGCGTTTTAGCTCTAATAAATCATAATTGGAGGTATTATTGCAACTGAAAGCTACAATGTGGAGCAAAAAATGACAAAGACTGATTAAAGAAATAAAGGGAATCCAAATGAGACACAAAAGTTTGATGACATCCTTGTTAGTCCCAGCTGAGTGGAAACGCATGCCTCTTGAAGGGGTTACCAAACAGCCCCATTACCGACAGAGTCCCAAAAAAGCATTCTGTACCATACTATCTTGATAACCCCCTTGGCTTTTGGTTCTAGTCTGGTATGGCTACAAAAAGAGGGAACTAGACACCACAACTGATGTCTGAGCTCTCATCCCACCTCCACCCCAGCTCCTCCTCTCATTTCTTTTGAGGAAATCAAAGTCGTGGTTGTCATCGATCCTTTGTTTATTTTCTTCACAATGGTGTTTCATCCCTGACAAGTATAACCATGCCACAAAATTGATGTCTCACGCAATAACAGTGGTAAAGTTATCTTTTGATATTATAATAATTTTTTATTTTACCTGTGAGCCTGAACTGTTAAAAGGGTTATTACATAATTAGCTGGCCTGTGTTGTATTAAAGTGCGTGGACAGCAAAAAAATTACAGAAAGCTCAGTTAACATTATCATTTCAGACTCATCCGCACATTTGAACGTGCCATTCAGTTTTAACATTTCTCACATCACAGCAAAGACAGACAAATAAACAAAGAAAACAGGCAGACGGACCGACGAACATCCGGACAAACCACACAACACATTTCTGCTCATTAGCCTCTGGCCTCGACAGAGCCACGGACTCAATTACTTCCACCTGCCTTCTCTTGTCGGATGTGACATGAATAACCACACTATGATTACCCCCGGCCTGTGGCACAGCCCTTCCACTTAAAACGCTTGAGTAATTAAAACCAAGACGACAACAAAAAGTGCAGGAAATAACAGGAAGGGAGGAAGAAAAGGCGACGGATGGAGGAGGATGAGGTGAAGTCGTGCGTGAGGAGCCTCTGTTATCTGCGGTGATGTTTGTGAGTTGAGTCGAAAGAGGAGCACGAATAGAAATTAACAATGCACTGGGCCTCTTACCAGAAATGGCACCAAGAAACTGGTTCAAAACAATATACTCAAGTAAGATACTCAAACTGTTGCATTGTCTACTGGGTTAAATAACCAAAGTAGGCACGTTTCAATAACCCAACACAGGGTCAAATACGGACAGTTGGATGTTGTACTTGCACATACAGATGCTTAACATATTCTGGTAATATTACTATAAAAACAACTTATTTTTCTAAATTACAGGCTAAATGTATGACCTATATAAGCATTATCTTCTGAGGTTATTGGGTAAAATGGATCATTTTACTTACTACACATACCGAATATGTAACATATTCTGACAAATATACCATACAAAATAGTCTTATAACAGTGTTTGCTGTTGCATGCAGCAATTTACATGTTCCCACAGAGTTCACAATTGTGTTTGACAGAAAGGGTAAACAGCCACATACGTAAATGCTATAGACACTCACAATCACTCTCTGGAGGACAAAACAAATGAAGGTGCCAACAAAGCAGCTTTCCAATATTTTCTATGACAGGCCGCAGCACACTTCATGACTAAAGTGTACATTGAAAACACACGCACGCATACTATATATTCCCCGACAGATAAAGATGTAAAATACAGACCTGCTCTTGAACAGTCCTACGGGGGATGGTAAACACAGAGGAACATCTGTTCAGCCTGAGACGTTTAAAAGAACAGACCATTTATTGTAGAGTTTAACTTGGCAGGAACTTACAGTTTTTAAAAGCCTTTATTGAATCTGTGCAGTTGCAAAAGTTAAGAGCCAAAACTAAATTGCTGGCTGCTTCACTCAAAAGTGTGTTTCAGTCCCTGGGGAAAGTCTGTTTAAAGTGACCCACACTGACCACACATATTTCTTATATGTATATATATATATATTTAGAATTATATATATGCAACAAACATGTCACAATAGCATGATTGTTGATTGTGAATAAGAAGAAATATAAAACAATCATTGTGTCCTCTGATAAACAAGTATAAGGCTTGCATTATACTGTCCTATACTGACGTTCACAGTGCACCAGTGGGAGATATATTGAAGATATAATTCAAATAGTACAGTATTATCACATAGTGTTGGGCTAGTTTCCACTTGTGTGTTACGATAAGGGTTATCACAGGGACATGAAGCAACCCAAATAAGTGTACCAGAACAATTTGGTAACCATGCACTGGTTCTACATGGTAAAAGGTGGCGCTAAATACTAATTGGAGGATAGAGACCCATATTTGTCTCAAGGATTGTCTTGTTTACATACTATTTGTTAATTTTTTTTTTACGTCAAAACACATGTTGTTTAATAGACTTTTATGACACCTAAATGACTACTGTTTACGAATAGCGCTCTTCTGCACATACAGCAGTGGAAAAGCACATTTTTTTTGAGTATTGGACAAATGTGTCTGTTTCTTTAGATCCAACTCTAATATATTTTAATAGATGCTTAATTAATACTGCATAATGATGCCACCTGGGATAAATAATATTTAATAATTTATGCAGAAAGTAAACTCTAACATGAGATTTTAAGTCCCTCAGTGGCTGTGAGACAGACAATAATTGTGTTATGTTGTGAATTCTGGCAGTATTTTGAGATTTGAGTTAATATACAATGAGCTATAAGTATCAGGTCTGGTGTCTGGTCTATGTGCTGTAAAAGGAGCTATTCTCTCTGTTTCAAGCCATTTTAGAAGTTATCCTAAGGGCAAATTTGTAACAGTGTGTTTCTAACAATAAATTATCAAGCTGGAGAAACAGTACGGTGGGCAACTTAAAAACTAGCGTCAGGTTGTATCTTTGTCAAGGACACTGGATGTCAGGGATCAAAGCGTTCTGTCCTCTGACATTTCTACATGCAACACTTTTGTGTCACTGCACAGAACAACATTCATTCATGTTGAAAAATTATTTCATGCGTGGTTTCTGTTTTCCGCTCACAGAAACATTAGTATAATGTGAAACTCACCCCTTCAAAGACCTAACAAATGTGTCTATTTAAACACAAGAACATAGTTGAGCAGGCATCGACACGAGAGAAAAACTATTATACCAGACTACGACTTTGTGGTTTGATTATCTGGTAAATGTACAATTGCCCTAATCTTTGGGAAATTTTCCTTGTCGGCAGCGCCCACCAGGGGGCACCCAGCATGTTTTTAATGTTGGTGGAGTAAACCAGAGTACCCAGAGGAAACCCCACCCAGACACGGGGAGAACATGCAAACTCCACACAGAAAGGCCCTGCCCGACTCGGGAGTTGAACCCTGGACCTTCTTGCTGAAACAGTGCTTACCACTGTTCACTGTTCTGCAATTAGCCACACATACAGTACACCTTAGTTAAATGTGAGTCAAATAAACATCATTAAAGCAGTAGTTGCCCCAGTGCAACAGCTGCCATGCATGTCAGGAAGATACCACAAAAGGCAATAAGCATCAAGCTACAAAAGTAATGTTTTATGATCTTTTTATTGAAATATGGGGGTAAAAGTGCAGACTGCTATTCTTTACACAGTATGTGAACAGCGATGGCGCCCTGCAGGGACATGCTCTTGTCTATGAACAAATCAGTTGATATCATTAGTCTTGACTGTGATTTAATGATTATAAAAAATATCTAAACCTTCATGCAATTATGTGCACTCAAACAAAAGCATAAATGTGCTTCTTCTCCAGAAGTGCTCAGTTTGTCCTCATTTTTTAAAAAGGGGTGTGGGATCAGTCTTAGCACTTGAGTGTGCTTACGTCTGTGGCTGGGAGCAATAGTTAATTGTTCAATAAGCAAACGTGATCCATATTAAATTCATGAGGAGTCTACAGCAGGGGACAGAACAAACTAATGAAAAAAGACCACAACTATGAAGACCATTAGAAATGTGGGTTAATAAAATTATGAATATGTTTACATTAAAGATAAGCGCCCTTATAGCCAACATTTTTAACAATTTTATGATAAAAGACTTAAAGGATAAATGAAGCTGATGGGTGGAAGAACAGGACTAATGATACATCTAGCTTTCTTCCACAGACTCTCCCACTGTGAGTTCAGGTCTCTGCGCTGGTCTTTGAGCAGAGTCTCACAGTGCCAGTCAGGCCTGTCTTTTCTTTGACAGAAATGAACTGAGACATAAAAGTAAAAACTTTCAGAGATAAACATTAAAAGGCTGATCAATCTTATGTCATTACCACAAAAGACTGCTTTAAAATGATCCTCCGGTGACCTTTCCAAACGATCAACTAAATCAGCCTAACTAGAAGTCTTTTTTGAGTTGAGTGTGGTTTTTGAGTTTATATGCATTATATCAATTGAAAACTGTTTCAACTGAGCTGTAATATAGTTTCAGAGTCCAACATCTGCGAAACCATTTTTTTTATTGCTCAATAAAAAGATTAAGCTCTTTGAGAAACCTTTTTTTATGATATTGGGCCACACAAAAATGTCTTGTCTCACTTACAAAAACTCCTGAAAATCTTCATCTCATTTTTGTCCAAAATCAAATTAAAACCTTGAGTCTCTGACATAATTCAAAGTTTATTTGCTTCTCCGCTGCAGCTGTTGCATGTTTCTTTTTGCAATATTTCATTGAACTTAGACTTAAATGCAACTTTTGTAATATCCTCCTGGGTCTGAGGAGAAAGACCATCCTCCCATGCCATAGAGAGGCTTCCCTTCAGTTAATTACTAATGTAGCAGATGTTTACACGTTCTCACATAAACTGTAAAGCAAGGTTCATTGTCGAGGCATGTTCAGCAGCTTCAGTTGTTAGTTCATGAGTAAGTTCACTGACTGAAAATCTTTCAGTTGCAGTATGAGACCCAGTAATAAAAATTTGTGGTCCACTGCAGTTGATGCAAATGCATTAGAGCTGTACAGCCTGATGTACACCTATCACCTACTACATATGTAATATTACATATACATGATTTATTATGCCCTGGAGCTGCAGTTATTTAATGATATGGTGTGAAAAGAAATGTACATGTATTAATGATTACAGTTGTGCTCATAAGTTTACATACCCTAGCAGAATTTCAGATTTATTGGGCCATTTTTCAAAGAATCTGAATGATAACACAAAAAACATTTTTTTACTCATAGTTTTATTTTTATTTATTTTTTTATATAGCACTTTTCCACCTACTGTAGTAGGCAGTAGGCACTCAAAGCTCTTTACATACATTGTACTACACCATTGGAGGAATGGTAGGTCTTGCCCAAGGACACAACAACAGTATGTGGAGGAGAGCGGGATATTATGAGGTTTTAGGATGTTCCGAGTGAGGATCAAACCGCCCACTCACCGGTCAAAAGACGGCCACTCTACCCACTGAGCTACAAATGCATTACAATGAAACTAAACACTGGAGGGAACGTGAGGGGTTGTGGTGATAGATGCGTAATTTGTTTGTGACCACAGTCCGTGTCTTCCATTGGGGATGCAGGGTGTGTCATGTCGTGTAAATCGTGTAAATTTATACTGTTTTTCAGGACTCTGACTGCTGAATGACACCAGAAAAACCTTTTCAAACTATTCACTCACTGCAGCTCAGTGCTTATGCCTCTGTTGTTGACTGATTACAGCTAATGCTCAGCCAAACAGTTAACAGCTACATTAATTATTGATTATTAATTAATAGCAGCATTAAAGGTAGTTTTTTTCAACACCCCTTACTCTTACCCCTTACTAAGTATGTTCCCATGATTATGCATGCAATAGTTTGACTGTGCACTGATGTTTGCAAAAATGTCCCTCCCCCCAGCTCAAATCTTAAAGTCCGCCTATGCGCTTTGTCCTCTATCATCTCATCCCTTTATTCTGATCATATACGCAGGATTCTTACGTGGTGAAGAAAGATCTTTATATCCTTTATATACCTTACATAAAGAAAGATCAACAACGGATCCCCCCACTACAGCCAACTGGCACAGACTGGTCCTGGAGCTGTTCCTGATGGAGTGGCTTTTTTGTAAGCAGACAGAATTTTTTTATTTATATATTTTGAGCTTCTGTTATTTATCTGGATCATAATCAGTCAGTTCTGGTTCTCAGCGACAGGTGCGTGCGTCCATTTTGTGGAGTAACCTTGATGTTTCCTATCCATGGTCAGGACTGTAATACCATGTAGCAGCTCCCCGGTCTGTGTCTAGATGTTATCCACTCTTCTCTGGATGAAACCCCTTCATATCCGTTAAGCTGCGTAGCAGTTTACAGGCCTGACCCTCGGTGTTAAAGTCTTTTCTGTATGTTCACAGTCCGTGCTGAAGATGTCGAGTCAGCTCCTCGGACTATGCGACTCTTTGATGTAATCCTTTCAAGCTGTAACTCACGTCACAGAAGCACAGTTTAATTTCAGCAGACAGCGGCTGGGTAGATTTAAAGGCAGCCGTCTTACAAATCTTATGATAGTTTAAGACATTCCCCAGACTAATGAGCAGGAATCCCCTATCATAAATACAAAAATCCAAAAATGGGTTCCCCCAGAGCACCCTTCTTTTGTGAAAAAAATTGTGTAAATAGCGCTCAGAGACCAGGTAATGAGATCCATATCAGTTCTTAGGAGTCAGCAGGCAGTAGAGTCCAAGAAATAAGAGAAAAATTTGTATGACGAGACGAGATGAGACAGAGAAGCATACGATGAGACGTCCGCCTTGTCCAAAGGCAGGATGTGAAGACTACTTAAGGTATTGCAGCAAAAAATCCCATGCAATCAGCCATGACTGACTCCAGATTTAGCTCGTATAATACTGCACATTCATGGATTGTGCATTATACCCTACTAGTTAAGATCATTCACAAAACTAAACAGAGCAGTAGTTAATTGTTGTAATATGGTATGTATGTGACAATTAGTTATCCAATTCTTTTAGATGTACAAGTTTTCCACAGATGCAGGAGCAGTCACCGCAGCAGTTTTTCGAAGAAAAACACCAGCATAAGATAACGGCAGGACAGAGAAAACTGTATGTGCCTCATTAAAGATAATACAGAGGCAGTCACGGCAAGATCCCCAAAGTGCTAACAAGCCATAGCATTACCCTCAGATGTTAGGAGCTGACTGTATGAGACATGAGCATGAGTTGTTTTGATCCAAGAAGATAGATTTGAGAAGCATATTACTACAACGTGGAGCACCTTTAGTTTGTTGTGACATTGACATTGTTTGATGGACAGAAGGAGCGCAGGTAACAGCACCATTCACAGTCTTCATTACACCGCCAACAGCTGGAGGCCTCTGGGAAGGTCGCCGCACGTGTGTGTGTGTTTGTGGAGGTGGGTCCTGAGGGAAACTTTTGGACCTAATTGGCAGTGGCGTGTAATATGTTCCCGCAGACCAAGCTGGCACCCCTGCACGTCAAAACTCCCAGTTCACGGCAAATGGAGCAGCCTGTGAATGTGAATCAGTCTGCCGACCCCTGAGTGACTTTTAGCATCGCAGAGCCACAGACAGGAGGCTTCAGGCCGAGGGAAACTCTTATTGTGACTGTGACATAACCTTAGACAACTTTCCTGAGCCCATGGACCAGCTACGTATATGTAAAATGATGTGTGCACAAAACACACTAAAACTCTAAATGTTCAGTGTGGTGAAAGCATAACAGTGGTTCCTGTGGCACAAAGGTTAAATGGATCTTCTGATTTTTTTAAAGTAAGCTTGTATGTAGCACTTATGCACAATGTCTGCTTTATACACAAATAATAAAAAATGTAAACAAAGGCAGGAATAAAAGCTAAAGGGGCATATAATTGCTGTATACCTTTGGCGCTTTGGTCTTTTGGCAAAAGAATACTAAGGCACAAAATAGTTTTCAAAGGCCACGATGTAACTAAGCACAAACTCACACAGGGGCCAGCTGATCCATGCCATGCCAAGGCGCGTTTGTCTTCCCTTCCTTGTCCAGCCCTGGTCTGCACTCACATTCCCACAAGCAGATCTACAGTATGTCACAGTATAGTGCTTTGGTTACAAGGAGCACAGTGTCCATCTGTACAAAAGAGAAGAACAATAATGCTAAACACAGAGAATGACACCTAACTGGCTTTCAATGAATAGATTACACTCTAAAATAAGCTTGAGCAAGAGTGACTTGCCTTTAACATCTTAACTAAAATGAATTCTACATTCTCCTAAATGTATATTAAACTAGTTACTGCCCACTTCGGGTCATATGAAGGCAGATAACTTTTTAATGCAAAAACAATTTTCTGTTGCGTGCTCAAGTACCACATGTTACACAGCACTGATGATTGGATTTGAAACACCTCAATGGATAAAATTAGCTAATAATGAGACCAAAAACCATTTTGTTCAAACTCCTTGATAAGTTAAGCCCCATATCTTCCATTAATACTGCTCATTATGTGAGAACAAGTATGCCGACATGGAATTATTTTGTAATGAATGCAAATTAGCCTAATTAATGACCTCATTAACATAACTACTTATGTTCAATATATCACACAGATATAAAGGGACATTAAGCAGCTCAAGTGCCTCTCGTTTATAATGCTTCCATCTAATTTATATGGCACATTTTAATATTTGATGACTGCTCCACTGTCACAGAGAAGATACGTTTTGTATTTTTAGATGTTATATCAGATGTATGGTGCAGTCTCGGTTAATGGTTCACAGGCTAATGTTAGTGTTACTATTATTAGTGTTGGGCAGACAGGACCTCCCACCAGCTCAGAGTGATACAGGGGGCAGGTCTACGCAGAGGTCACATGTTTGCTTTAATGATGGGGAAAGATGACTGATGGTGAGGGCAACCACAGGGCATTTAAAATGGTGTTGTGCACAAATACAACCACTGACAAATGTTAGTCCCAACTTGTGGCCACATAATCTACAACTCAGTGTCTTAAGTCCACCCCTTTACAATCATCAAGCATGCACTGGCTTTACCTTTCTAAAAAATAAAAATACAGCGATATACCGCCATCCACCAGAGGGCAGGCTCCAAAAGCGTAAATATAAGGAGAAACCCAATGACAACTTTACAAGTATAAAAACCATGTTTACAGCCTGGTACAAAAAATGGCTCTGGTCTCTAGAGCTAAGTCTTTACTACGTGACAACTCTGGGGGGGCAATGGGCGAATGGGCGGATTACATACATTTTATTTACACTCTATGGTCAGGGTCCACAAATAATTATAATGCATTTGATTTATATTGCGCTTTTTTCCCTTCCTAAGAGACTCAAACAGCTTACATTAGTCATTCACTTCACAGTCACTGGTGGTGATAAGCTACATCTGTAGCCACAGCTTCCCTGTGGCAGACTGACAGAGACGTGGCGGCCATTTTGTGCCTACTGCCTCTCCCCAATGTACACACTCTCACACATTCATACACCAGTGCCACAGACACTGGAGGCAAGGAGGGTTAAGTATCTTGCCCATCTTGACACAACAAAAGTATGACCTGGAGTGGGGGTCTGGAGAATGGCATGAGGGGGCTCTCTTGCATCGATTTGATCTTGGAAAAATGGAAAGTCAGATTGATTAGCATGGAATGAGAGAGCTTCAGTAGGACAACTGTTGGGTTAATGTTTGTGATAAAAAAGGATCAGCAAAATGGTGTGCCAGCTCACGGGACTCAACTTTAAATGGAAAGTTGTGTATAGAGAGCCAAACTCTTTGTCCAGGGCTTTTGTTGACTTGGCTGAAGAATGGAGAAGGGCTGCCCGAGCTCTGAACCAGGGTCTCTTACAGTGCCAGATGAATGCCTGGACCGAAGGAACTGATGCTTCTCTCTCTTGACTGGAGAGGGTATTGTATGCATACTCAACCCACAGAAGGTATTTAGACCAAGAGGAAGGTTCCTAGGATGTGATGCAACACAGAACAATTTCCATTTCTTGATTGAGCAGTTCCATTTGGCCGTTGGTCTGAGGATATTAATCCGTTGAGAGGCTCACAGCTGCCCTCAACAGAGAACAGAAGTCCCTCCAAAATGCAGAGTTGTACTGGGAACCACGATTGGATATTAGGTCTTCTGAAAGGCAGTGAAGCTGGAGGACAAGCAGAAG
Source organism: Neodontobutis hainanensis (assembly GCA_024349245.1). NCBI lineage: Eukaryota > Metazoa > Chordata > Actinopteri > Gobiiformes > Odontobutidae > Neodontobutis > Neodontobutis hainanensis. The sequence goes on along the minus strand of JALDNG010000042.1, from coordinate 988,432 downwards.
TTCAGCAGTCTCTCTTGCCGAAGGAAGCTTGGTCAGGGGAATGAAGTGGGCAAATTTGGAGAATCTGTCAACAATGGTCAGAATTACTCTATTTCCATTTAAAGGAGGGAGACCAGTAACAAAATCTATGGCGATGTGAGACAAAAGGTGATGAGGAATAGGTAGGGAGTCCTGCAGGTGTCATTGATGCTCATTATATCGCAACCCCAGTTGCCAGATACTGCTCCCAGACAAATTCATCCAGTGTTACTTGTTCCTGAGAAGATGATTCTGCAAATCTGATCCTGCTACCTGTTCCTGCTAACCTGCTAACCTGTTCATGCTCAACCAATCCAAGTACATGCTCCTGTTACCTGTTCCTGCTCCCCTAGTACCATCACCTGTTCCTGCTAAACCAAACCAGTTACCTGATCCTGCAAACCCGATCCTGCTACCTGTTTTGACTAACCCGTTACCGGGTTCTGAGTCTTCTGTCCTCCCCTCCTGTACCAGTTTGTGGCAGTGTGCTGCCATCCTTCAGGTCCAACCAAACACGTCCAGTAATCCACAACTCCTGTGTCTACTACTTCTTGTATCATCAAAGATTACACATGTTATCAGTCTGGTGTTGTACATTTGGGTCCTGAGTCCGGTATTACAGTACAATCTGGCCAGAAATGGACCCAGCCGACTCCAGCGCAGTACAACAAAAACTGTCCGTGATAGAGGATACCGGCACGAATCTCAAATGGCGGTGGCCACAATCGAATCCAGAAACGCTGTGAGCCAGCAAGAGCAGGCTATCCAAACTCTTGCAGGCAAGGGGCAGCAGCTCACCATGCGTCTGACTGTGCACCAGAACGTCATCGATCCAGATGCAGCTTCACAGCCAGCCCCCATTCATCCCACTCCTGCACCAAAACCAGAGGCCCGAGTGGGGGAGCCAGAGCGTTCAGCTGGGGAGCTGGGAGGATCTAACCCTTTCCTGACCAACTGCTCCATCTTCTTCTCAATGCAGCCCCGCACCTTCTCATCAGAGGAATCTAAGGTGGCCTTCACCATTAATCATCTAACGGGACGGGCCAGACAGTGGGGTACTGCCGAGGGGGAGAAGAAGACGGCTGCCTGCAGATAATTTTCAGCTTTTTCTGATGCCCTGAGAGGGATTTTTGATCTGGGAGCCAGCGGAGGGGAGGCAGCAAGCCATCTCCTTCACATCAGCCAAGGAATTCAGTCCGTTTCTGACCTTTTCATAGACTTCCACACTCTGGCCCGGCAGAGAGCGATTTCAACGCTCTAGCTCTTCACACCATGTTTCTGAATGGACTGGCCAATTACATCAAAGATGAGTTGGCGGTTAGAGGAGCTGGTTTATATGGCTGTTCAGGTGGATCAATGGTTTCAGGCCCGTTGTCTGCAAAAGAATCCCACACGTCCTGTTCGGCCCCATCCTCTGGCTGCGCATTCTGCTTATGACAAGGCTAGCCCGGCAGAGACGCAGGAACCTATGCAGATTGGTTGCACCAAACTAAGTCCGGAGGAGAGGGAGCGTTGTCGCTGTGGAAATCTGTGACTCTAATGCGGTCAAGAAGGAAATTACATTGCCACCTGTCCAGTAAAAGTTACGGCTCAACAATAAGAGAGAGAGTACTGTTTAGCAAACCTTAGGTCCATTCCCTCCTCATTGGCCGTTGGTGCACGCACAGTTGCTTCTCCCTTCAGGCCGAGAGACCATTGCTGCATTTCTTGACTTCGGGGCGGATGCTAGTTTCATTGACATGGGCTGGTCATGCAGTTGGCGGTCTCACAAGAGCTTTCTTCCACAACCAATCTCTGCTAGTGCTCTGGACGGACATCTCTTGGGCACGGTCACCCACCAAACAACTCCCCTTTCCCTGCAGTTGTCTGGCAAGAAACTGTGAGTTTCCGTGTTATTTCAAGCCCTCAGTTCCCCCTCAATTTAGTATATCCTCAGTTAAGACAACTTAACCCTCACATTGACTGGACCACAGGAGCCATCCTGAAGTGGGGCTCCTCTTTCTGCGTCAAAGGTTCTGTTGGTCAACTTTGGAGAAGGATGTGAGGAAATTTGTGGGAGCGTGCTCTGTCTGCAACCAGCACAAGACGTTGCGTCAAGCCCCGGTCTCCTTCAGCCTCTCCTGGTCCCGCATCGTCCCTGGTCCCACATCTCCCTTGACAAGAATTCAGGGGCCCTTTGGCTCAGGTGTTCATCCAGCAGTGTAGGAGGACCTGTATGAGCCGGTATGAGACAGGGGCTAATCGTCGCCATACCCCTGCCCTAAGGTATCATCCAATGCATAGAGTGTGGCTGTCCACCAAGGACCTTCCGTTAAGGGTGGAGTCCCGCAAATTGGCCCTAAAATTTATTGAACCATTCGTCATTCAGTGGGTTATCAACCCTTCCATCGTACGGCTTAAGCTTCCTCGGACCATGAGGATCCATCCCACATTTCACGTGTCCAGGGTCAAGCCGATGAGAGTAAGTCTGCTGATGTTCCCAAAAGCCCTGTTTTTGGAGCCATGTAGCGCTCGTGCTAAAAGGTGAATGTCATGCTTGTAAGCTCGCATATTGGTAAATGCTGGTGTTTACAAGTCTAATTATGGTGTTTTAACAGCTTGCCACTGCTGCTTTCTATGTTCCAATGAATGTTCCTATGTATGCTCTTATCCATGGGAACGTGTATAACATCTTTTAATTTTAGTATTAATATTTTTTGTATTAATTAAGCTCTCAACCGCTCCACCATGCTCAATTTGCAATCAGTTGTAGTAGATACGTATTGAAGCAGGACATCGTTGTGATCCATTCGTGTTGGGGAATAGTTCCGGCTGACTGACTCAGCCATGATCAAGGGTACTGTGTTGTTCAACAGCCGCAGATGTCCAACTATATGCCTAGCGCTGCTATCCTCAGTTTCCGGCAGTTGCCCATTATGAACTGTCACTCTAAGCCTTCCTACAAGGGCTTACACCAGCTTTGGCAGCAAGTCCACTTTGTTGGACCTCACTCACTCGGGAAAGCTCTCCAAAAGGCTGAGCAGGTCGAGGTGGTGCTCTAAGTACTTTTAATTCAGTGACGACTAGGACGCTTATTGGTCTCAATCACATGAACACTTCAGGATAACTTCAGCTTTAAAACACGCTCTGGAGCAAGGTTATGTGTGGAAAGCAGTGGGGTCCAGACAGAAAGAGCAGACTACACAGACAGGTGTCACACCTGTCTCTAGACCTAGGCAGAGATGAGGAATGTGGTTGATAGCAGCACCAATAAGTTTGGGACTGTATTGATGCTCCAAACAGGTCCCGGTGTGTTTCTGCTTTCTCCTTGTTTAAGCTGAATTTTAAATCTTTCTCCTCCAATTACCTTAAAAACATAATGAAAAACTGGACTAAAAAATGATCACTTGCTCTTTTCTATATAGAAGATGAGTATCATCTCTCTGAGACGAGCAAGCAGAGGGGTCACATCCAGGTAATGATTTGGAAAAGCCCACTTCTCATAACTCCTTCTGACTGATTATAAACCCCAGCCCACACAGCAACAGATGAGACCAGAGCGCGTTTACAGATGAACTGTCCACAGTCAAATATATCTCATTCTCACCTTTAACTAAAGCTCCATTTGTACATGACATGGACCTGACAAAAGACTTAAGAAAGAACCGTTCTGAAAGATTATAATCAATAAAGTTAGGAGTAGTTAATGCCTCTACTTTAAGCTGCACTGTATCTCTATGTATCACAGTTTTTAATCAGCCTCACTGAAAATATGTGAACATTATCTAGTGTTACATGTAAATTTCATTACCAATTTCATGTCTCTCTAAAGTCTTTTGGCAGCACCAACAGACACAAAATAAACTACCAATGCTATATAAAAAACATAGCTTACAACCATTCACAGAGTATTACAAAAAGCTTGTCAGGTCATACTAATTTCAGAGGAAGTCAGGTTCTATGAGCAGCTTTAGACCTAGCAACAGGATTTCATCTCTACAAGAGTCCTTTACAACAATCAATGTATATGAGTATAACTTAAAGCAAGAATGTAAATAAACATTACAAAGCTTAGGCTCTATTAAGCAGCCTCTTAAGAAAAATGTTATCCTCGTTATTTATCTGAGTTGTCTTTGTCGTCTGATGTACATAAACTGAAAGGCTGAGTGACTCCTAATTACCTCCAGCAACATGATTAGCTGAGCTTTTGTAGTTGTTGTGGGTCTGTTGTTGCTCCATTGTCTTTGAAAAGCTCTACTCATTTAAATGCTGTAAAAGTAGTGTATGCTGAGTTTTGTGAATTAGCAGATGATGTGGCCCCGCAGACAGACACACAGCAGCTTCCGCTCAGCGTGGGTGTAGCTCTCCACGCAGCTTTACAGTCTGCGTCGAGCAACAGGCAGGAGGCAAGTTCACTGAGAGGGTAAAGCTGACTGTGGATGAGCAGAAAACATACTTGAGTTGTGAAAGAGAGGTAGCTGCTGGGTTACTTTTAGGATGAGTTCATGAACAGTTGCAGTCTAGGTTTGAACGAACAGACTACGGAGTCATAAAGGTAAGTGATTGGAAGTGGATGATGTTGCTTTCTTTAGATGGATGCTATTTAAACTTCGGTGCAACTAGACTTTAATTATCAAAGAGTGGGATTCAGTAGGTCATTAAAAGCTGCAAGTTTTTTAATGGAGGTTTAGAAAACAAATCACAAAAAAGAAACACACGTGAGAAACATGACACCAGGCACGTTTCCAGAAGTGATATTACTTCATTGTAAAATATTACATATATTTTTATTTTTCATTCATCTTCTTTCTTTTTGTCCACGTTAGGAGTCGCAGGTGACTGGAGCCTATCCCAGCAGCTGTAGCCCTGAGGCGGGGTACACTGTGGACAATGGCCAGACACACATGGACCCTGCAAGACAAGGTAATGTCAGTTTCCCATCATTAACACTTTTTTTGTAAAGACAATTAACAAAAAGACAAAACCAGTCCACTGTCAAATATGAGACACTGGTATAGTATTAACAATATTATCTCATAATCTCTGTTATGTTGCATTAAAATCCAGACACAAGCTGAAAGAAAGATTAACAAGTTACTCACAAAAATCTAATGAAAAGCTCTGATGTTTCTCAGACTTTTGTAATGTTCAGCCTTTTGGCAACATATAAAAAAATTTCAAATCAGATTTAAGACCATTTATTTATTTTGGAAGACAACACAATATACTCAACATTGGTGTTGGTTTCTTTGTACATTAAGCTGGCTTTAAACCATGTAAAAAATACCTCTTTAGAGTCAAACATACAGGTTTCTGGGGCATAAACCTCCAAGAGAAAGTAACTGGTGAGTTGGTTGGTATGTCAATGCTACAGTGCAGTTACTATCAGGTCAGACTTCAGCCTCTGGTCATAAAGGCAGCCTCCAGAAAAGAGGGACAGAGCCACTGGTTTGCTTCAGCACACATTCACATATGTTATTTTATCTCATCTTGTGGTGTGCACAGTGACAGAGGGGTTAGCGTTTTTGCCTCTCAGCCAGAAGGTTGTGGTCAATCCCTGCAACAGCTGACAGCAGCCTTTCTGTGTGGTGTCATGTCCCCCCTGTGGGTTCTCTCCAAGCACTCCGGCTTCCTCCCACCATCTGCATGAATGGTTGTCTCTCAGTAGTAAGTTTGTAAGTGTGAACTCTGCAATTAAAATGGCAATTATTCATGTCCAAAGTAACAGGGATAGGCTCCATCTCCTACAACCTGTTTATGATACTTAGTAGAAAATCCTATAACAGTCTAATGAGTTAAAAGAAGAGAACAAAAAGGCTGGACTGATGATACTCTTTTCCATCTTTAGTTGTAGTATGTTCCTCTTTTGTGCTCTTAACTTTCTCTGTTTAGTTTGGAGACCATCACGACACACGTGCTCTGTACACGAGCCTCCATCAATCAGCGTTTTATAACTGTCATTAACGCCCATGTCTTTGGTGAGACAGCATACATCATGCTAAGAGGCTGTGAGTGTGAGTCATTAGCAGGGCACTGACAGCTGCTTCAGGGAGAGCTATGGCCAGAACGAGCTGCTATCCTTTAGGGGAAGCACCAGTTCAACATTTAACTAATGAGTGATGGTTGCACGGCCAAATGCCTGTCCTCCTCCCTGCAGCACAAAGAGGACCGCTCACAGAGACAGGGGTCACCTCAAACCACCACCGCTGGCCACTGTGAACATTAATATCCTTCTGAATTCACCGACACAACGCACATCATGGTAAAGTCTGGTGTTACGTGGTTGGACAAATAAGTAACTATAAGTTCAGGGCCTGCCATTTTGAAAAGATGTAGTTAGTGACAAAAATGGAGGAACAATTAAGGCCACAGCTGATGTTGAAGTGGCATGTTTTTCTTCTGACACATTACACATTAATGGGAAGGATGAGTTACTATTGTCCATTTTTCAATCATCTGAGTGAGTCTGCCCCACTACAACTCACACAAAAGTGAAATGAATGAGAATGGACACAGTAAATATCCTAAATGTTTGACTGCCCCCTGGTGGACAACTTCTGTATCAGATTATGGACTCATACTAGTGTTGGTCTGGAAGACTTGGGCCAAACAGAAATGTCAGTGTTTAGTAGGCTACAGCTTACTCTGAGTGATCACATGGGAGGTTAATGAAGCAACACAAAACATTAGCTCATGGTTTTTCAGATGATATGATTGTTTTACTGAACAAAGTTGCACCCATTTCCATGATGTGAAAACAAGTGTAAAATCTTCTCTAATTAGTGTCTGAAAACTAAAAATAGTAATTTCTTTAAGACAAACCACGTTTTTAATAGTTCATCACATGAGCATTAAACCACATTTTGAAAATCCCAGCTCTGAAAACGATCCAAAGTATGATAAATACTTACATTTAAATGAAAAAGTTCCACATTTACATTTTTTTGCAGAACATAAATTGGAAAAATGCAACCAATGGCCATTTGGTTTCAATTATTCGGCCGAAATAGTTCAAAAGTTATTGCTTGTGGAATATTTTCCTGCAGCCCAGGTCTGGTCCTACAATGAACCCTTTTCTATAAAAATCTCATCAAATTTAAACCCTTAAATTTTCTCCTGGTTATGTGAACATGAATTAAAACAGGTTTGAAGCAAAAGTGAGGCCTTTGTGGTTTATTTTTTAAGTTATTTTTTAACTTTATTTATTAGGAAAGTCCCAGAGATTAATGACTGAGATTAATGAACATTTTCAAAAGAAAACTTTATATTCTATACAATAACAGCATTTACACAAGCAGTATTTAACATACAATATTTGCAAACCAAACCTTCTGCTATATCTCAGGACGCACTTTAATGTCAGGTCTGAATGTGGTGTCATTAATCCAGCTGCTCCCCTGTTAATGTTTTTCTGGTTTAAACAAACTAAACCAGGCTAACTTTGGTCAACAGTTTAGCCACAAGTGCAGGTCATATCCCGAAACCAGAGCATCAGATAAATGACCTCCAGTTTGTGTTGAGCATTTAGAGGACAAGAAGACAGAGCTGGGCTGTCACAGCATGTCACGGTTTTGTCACGTTGTACAAATGGTAAATGGTGCCATGTTTGCCCACGTCTCTTTTGGGGTGGACTAAAAATACACTGAATCCATCACACAAAGCAACAGGGAAGACAGCGGCCTGCGAACGACTCTGAGGTGTCATTTACAGAGACAGGCCGCTTCAAACTGCCTTTAACTGCACCGGGGTCACAACACTGTTCTCCGCTCAGGCTTCAAACGCAGCATTCATGGACAAAAGTGTTATTTTGCATTAGGAGAAGTGCACTTACATTTACAAGTCAATGCAGATTAGTGGCGCCTGCAGGAAGTCTTTTATCCATTTTCTTTGGCAGATTCACTAAAAGATGTTTTTGTGCATGACCTCAGACTAATTCAGCTCCTCTTCAAGTATAATGTTATGACTCTGAGCGAGAGTGATGGCTTTTAAATTCTTGCTATGGGCTGGTTTAAACTGTACAGAGGGAAACAAAAACTTTATTGTAAATGTAAAGTGATAACATTATGTAGACATTATGTACAGACTCAAGTTCTGAAGATGTTTTATCTGTTAATCCCAAGATACTTTTTTTTTTATTCTGACCTGGATGACCAAGAACCTTCACAGACAGACTATAATTCAGTTGTGGACACTTTTTACTACACAGCTTTAAGGCCTTTGAGTTATCCTACAGTGACAATTCTCCACAGTGACACTACGAGAAAAGAATAGACAAGACTTTTATTTTTGGATAGCCCAATATCACAACATCAGCTGCCTCATAGGGCTTAACACCAAGACATCTCCTGTCCTTAGAGAAAAAAATAAGAGAAACCTGAAGGAGAATCACAGAAGGACGAGATCCTCTCCCAGGACGGGCAGGCCGTGCAATAGATGCGTCCAGGACGGTTGAAAACAACATAGAAACACACATAATAACTAGAATATTTACAGAACCAATAATCCATAGAGTCCATCGCACTGAGTCCAGACAGCATCAGGGATGTGTTGTAATGCCCAGTGTCCCTTGTGTGTAAGACTTAAATATAGTAGCTTAAACAAATACTATAATTTGTCTCCTGGCTTTTCAAACTTCAAATACCTGCAACCACAGTATTAGTGAAAATACTCAGACATTGAAACCTGACAGTTTCTCAGTTTAGTTCAGTCCAGTCACAACCACAAACTAAGATCCGACCCATCTTAAAAATGTAAGGGTCATAGGATCATTTCCTGTGCTGACCAGCACCCAGCCCATGTGCTACTGTGGGACTGTGTAATTGTACAAACTAACACAAAACATGACATGAAACTGAGTCATAGAAATGTCTTCCAAATGTTGCTGGAAGTGCAACACACACTGAGACAAACCTTGATGTCCATGTCACTATTGATCATTCCTTGTCCTTACGATGAGCATAAACATGAGCTGAGATGGGAAAGGAACCTAATACTGTGGTTGCAGGTATTTGACGTTTAAAAAGCCAGGAGACAAATTATAGTATTTGTTTAAGCTACTATTATATTAAAGACTTACACACAATGTGTAAAGTAGTAATAAATAAGGCCTCAAGCTTTAAATCCAACCAAAAAAAGCTACATATTTTATTATATCAAGGCTATTTTCTCAAAGGTTTAAAAAAAAGAAAAAAAAAAGTTATACAGTGTTATTTTATTTTGTTTATCAGAAATACATAGTCTCAAAATAATTACAATATGCAGCCTTCAAACCATTTTAATTACTCATGTCTTAAGCCATAGAAGATGAAAACACTCACAACCACCCACTAATCTTCCCCATCCCTACTTAATCCTAAAATGATAATAACTTTATAGCTCCGTTAAAACAACTACAACATAGTTTAAAGAATAAGAGGCACAACAAAACAAAGACATGATAACACCAAGGAAAATAGTTTGCTGTAGCTCACACCAACTCTGGCTTTTTTGTGTCTAGTCTGTATGTCCTGCCGTGCTACATCTACCACTCACTGTCCAAAGACATGCAGGTAAATTATTACTTAAACATACATCTGAGAGTTGTTGATTTAAACTGAGTCACTCACCAAAATGTTGCCTCAGATGCTGAAACACGCTGCAGAAGGGACACACTTTTATTATTGAGTCCTTGGCCGTAGAATCAGCCCAGGACTGAGCCACTAATATCTGAGTAAAGTAGTGAGCAACGCACTGAATCTTCACAAGGTCGGACAAAGCGTCAGGAGGTCGAAAAGTTTAGGTGAAAAACCCTAAACTTTGACTTTCATTTTTGGCTTGAAAACACAAGTGGATGGAAACAAACTGAGGTAGGTTTGTTTAGAAAGTCCTGCAGTGACCTCGTGTGGCTATAAGAAGGTACTGCAGCTTCAAGGTAAAAGGTGTGGCACAAACAGCAGGAATAGCAGTAGTAGTACAGCTATAAATATAGACATAAAAAAAATATATTTTAGGATCCTGACCCCCCTTAACCAATCAGGAGAGAAAAGTAAGCATTTAGGAGCTTTGCGGTTTTGCAAAATGAAAAACAAAGCAATAGCACTTTCTTTGGAGCACATTTTAAAAATGTAAGATCTGTTAGAGACTGACTAGAATGTATGGACTTGTAGGAGCTACAGTTCTTAGCTGCAGGAAACAAGGGTGTAATTTACTGTAGCTTTCTGCTGACATCTGGTGGTGAAAATGCAGATCGCAGTTCCTTTTTTCCTCCCACTTTTCCTTTTTAAAGCTTATCTTTGTGCAAGAACCAGTGCTGAAACAGAAACATAGGTGTGCTTCTCTTTCAGCAGTGCTCAGTTTGTCTTCTCTGAACAGCTGTAGGAACATGAATGATGGATCTAAAATGGGCCCACTTGTTAGCTTTACTCAACTTTTCAAAGAGACAAATGCAGAGTACTGTTTTGAGGCGATACGTTACTGAAACTATAGTTTGGACTGATGTGTCCCATTTGTGCACATTTAAAAACATTAGGTACAATTGAAATGTCTCCTATTTTATCCTAATAGTTTTTCACATGGAGAATAAAGACAAGAGCACAGTGACTTACCTTAAACTCTTTTACTTAAATTAAAAAATGTACATCACATTATGCTTTACAATAGACATGTCTTAAAAACTCAGTGGTTTCTGCTTCTTTATACACTTCAATAATCAGAATAAACAAATACCTCTTTGACAAAAAAAATAAGGAATCATCAAAAATATTACCAAATGAGAGTTGAAGCTATGGGCTTGGGTTCTTGTGTGGTTTGACTGTACCACATATTTATGAACGGTTTGAGTCCATAAAACAGGACTGAAGAGGACACTCCCTAAATTTAATCTTAAGAGGACATGTCTTCAGCTTGGTGTTTGGGTTTAAATGCCCCCCAGACATTTTTCACTTGGAAATAAAACCCTTCATTCACATAAACACACAGTGAGAGGAACAACAGGTTTATTACAAAAAGCAACAGAGAAAGATGCTTTCAAAAGACGGGACCTTGAAGCGACATCACTGTTTTTGACAAAGTCCCCGTCAGCAGTAATAATCTCCAGTAAATCCTCAGTATGGCAGTTTTAATTTGCAGCTTATTTGCTAAAGAAATCTAAGCTAATTTAACAAGGTTTCCAGCAAAGTGTTCAACAGTTTAAATTAAAAGACACAAGACTCATTGAAAAGTGCACAACTAACGTCAAAACACTGATGCTGCCTTTGATCCATGACAATCTCTGCTCTTTGTACTTAGTGGAGAATGTGTACTTACTTCTGAATTTTGAATACTGTCTTCATATAATATAATGGTTAAAGGCAGACTAGGCAGGATTTCCAGGTGAGTGTAAAGTGGCCCCATGCTTATGGAGAAAGTCAAATCCAAGTTTTCTTTAAATCTTACTGATTGTTCTTTTCTTCTGTGATTGGTTGAGAGCTGCACATGTTCCTACCATGAAGTAAACCGAGGAGTACAATGGTCACACAAGCAGCATGTTTTACAGATACATTTACCCCCACATTGTTGGGACACAGCTGTGGAAAAAGTGTAGAAAACCCTGCATATTAGACCTTAGAGTCAGAGCAGAGATAGTCATGTGACCGGTGAAGAAGCCAATGAGTGCTGAGACATTCAGTCTAATCCAGAGCAGTCCAGTCTTCATAACTCCAAAGTCAAAAGGAATTCAAACTGGGTTAAACAAAAAGCATTACAAATAAACTTACAGCAGAGTGTAAACATGAACATAGGCAGACAATGGAAGATTTGGCAAAAGAAAACTGCTCTAAAGAAAGTTATACATTCTGTGCTTTATCCAGCTTTTTTTCTTTTTACGATTTTCCCAAAACCACAGAGATTACAAAAAGGCCTCGAGTAAAAGCATTAAGACTAAACTGAGCCGTACAATCACACAGTGAGACAGCCACTGTCCTCTAAGATCCACGTTCAATAGATCGGATTAACTATAAAGAAAAATCAAGGAGGAAAAGCAGACAGACTTTTCCCATTCACAAATGAATGTTAACAAAAATAAATTTTGAACTGTTCAGTCGAACCGTTGCTGACTTCATATCCAGTTCAAATGACAAGAGGATTTGTACAGCATCAAAGAGAGGCCTTGACATTTTCTCTTCACCTGGTACCGGCGAGTGCTCTCAGACCTCAGATAACAGGAAACACAATCGTGACTCGAAACAGACCAGAGAAAAGTGGGCAGTGAATAAAATCTAAAATAAATGTCAAGTAAAAGCAAATGTCAAGGCGCCCCTTTTATTCGGTTTCCACATAATGAGCTAAAGCTTGCGCTGCTGGGTTTAAATACAGTGGACCCACAGCTCTACACTGTAAAGCTGTAGCTGCACTGAAGCACACTGAAGAAAACAAAACTCACCAAACACCAAAAAGTGTTGGAGTACATCATTTTGGCAATGTATTTATCTCTACATATCTGAACATTCTGCAGGAACAAAGACCAGCTTTATTCTTGTGAACGATTTGGTGACATTTTAAACCTGCTACAAGAGAAACAATATCAGACTGATTAGATTAGGCAAAAATATAGGCAAACGCATGATTCAAAAACAGTTGAAATATCAGCCAATCAGATCAATCTTCATTCAGCTGCTCAAGTCTGGGAAAAATGCTCAAATATCTTTAAAACAGTAGGCTTTGAGTTGAGTGTGAAAGCTACTTGGTGGCAGTGATATCCTTCCTGTGGCAGATTCACTGCAGAGAGTGTAACTCAGGCCCCTCCCACAACACACAATGGGTCAAAAAAAAAAGAAAAAGAAAAAGTAATGCAAGTCAACGAGGAGCAGTTAACTATTATTTGTTTCTCTTAATGCAGTGGTTCTCAATGATAGTTAGTCTCAGCAATAGTCCAATGAGGTGTTAAAAACTAAAAAAAAAAAAAAAAAAAAAAAAAAAATCTGGGTTTTAAGATGAGACCAATGGAGAGCCATTGCCTTAAAATGAGGCTGTCTTCTTCACATTTGTTGTTTTGTCAACTTTATTTTTTTTTCCCAATCACTGAAGGTGTTATTGTGAGAGTAACCATCAACAACATCATCACATATGACGCTTGTGTGGTCCATAAAATAGTGTACTTCTAAAATTATATATCTTCATGGAACAAATGATGGCTTATTTAGCAGAAAAATGTATCTCTTAATTTGACAAACAACATGTGGTAATGACAACCTCATACAAAGTGAATTACAAATAAATAGTTTGCTGTTCCTCATTCTTCCCTAGTCTGAAACACATGCCGTCTCTCTGGAGATTTAATCTGCTCAGACTTCACTTGAGGCCTGTGCTGGCTCTAGTTCTCACACAACAAGTCCAATGCCATCGGTTCAAACACTACATTCCAGTATTAAAAGTCCACCTCTGCTTCGTTAATGTCACGTTTCCAGTTAAAGTGCAGCACCAATACCATTTTCAACAAAAATGGATTGCCAGGTTATGTCCCATTGAGCCAAATCATAATGGCAGTAAGACCTTGGAGTCTCGAATAGTCTTTGTGCTCTCATCTGACATTACCACTCAGCAGAAAAATGACCGCTAGACCATTTGAAAAAGAAATGCCGTTTTAGACATGTCACTAGTTTTCAGACTTAGAAAATGTGGAAGCCATTGCTAAACACAGCATACATACATTTTGTTTCACTGACAGGACAAGTAAAATAAATAGCTGCTGTAAAATAAAGACATGAGGGAAAAGTCAATCGGCAGCAGCAGTGTAAACTAACAGAAAGGCTCTGTGTCAGTCAAAACAGTGATCCGACTTATTCACGACTAATACACATTTAAAAAAACAGCAGTGAGCAGATCAGTCAGTAGGCACTGGTCACACATCTGATATACTTTACTAAATACTCGACTGTCTGCTAGTTAGGGCTGGGCATACTGCAAATGTGTTTTTGTGGTTAAATAAAAATATGTTTATGTTTGGGGCGTTATTTTGCTGAATATGGCATGGTGGGCTAAGAATTTACTTATTACTTATTACCAAATAAATATCTGTACATTATTGTTTCTACAAGCATTTTTGGTGCACATAAATGAGAGATAGTCCACTTTCATCACTTTTTAATCTAGTTGTGTATCCCAACAAATAAAGTTTGTTGTTCTGTCAAAGGAATCCACAGTCGCAGACATGTTTTTTAGTATAACTTGATTGGGTTGTAATAATAGCAGAACAGTAAAAACTCCAGCTTCACAGATAGAAGGTCCTATTTTAGATTCCAGTGCCATTCTGTAAAGGGGTTTCCTTTTCTTTCTGTGTCTCTATAGGTTTCCTCCTTGAGCTCTGATTATACCTACCACAGAAAACATTTACACTAGGTCCCATATGAGGCCACAACGCCCCGGAAAAGTGTTTTCTATGAGACGTCAGACTTCCCTGGATGAAATGAGAAGACTATGGTGATTTTGATAAAGATATTCCTCAAACCGGTAGCACAATTAAACTACATAATAAATACTGATCAATATGTATTTTTTGCCTCTTGGCCCAGCCCTTTTTCCGACTGTATGTTTTCAGGTTAATCTTCTTCTGCAGTGTCCGTCACTCCCACAACTGAGGAGCACAAAAAAAAAAAAAAAAAAAAAAAATAGAACCACTTACTTGACACAGTTTAAGACGCAGCATAATTTTTACCCACAAACAACACATGCAGACACAGAAACACAGAAAGCCAGCGAACAGAGTTGGTCAGTCACGTCTGAGGAGAGCCAGCCCCTCAGCAAACTCTGCTCAGTGATAAAAACAACCGCTCGGATCCTCACTAAAGATGTGTCCAGTATCTACAACCCAAAGTCAGTGTGTCGTTAGCTTCATCCCCGGGAAGTGGGAATCAGCCAATCAAAGCTGGACCGTACAGAGGAGTGGGAGGTTCGCTCATTTCGGAGGAGTGTGTGCGCTTCCTAAATATCTTCCAGTGCAGGTGAACCTCTAAAAGGCTGAGTGGCCCATTGTGAAGTTTTGACATAGGCGGCCTACTGTTCAGCGCTGGACGGTGGTTTACTGGTTGTCATTATCTTCATGTACTGAGTGAAGATGGCCTCAAACGCCTCGTCTCTGTGGATCATGGCACCAAACACCAATGGCTGCAAAACACACAAAAAACATTATGTTAATATCCTGCATATTTCTAAATAAGATTTGGATGTGTTTCTTGTGGATATATGACAATGACATGTGTTAGGTTATGGTCAGCAAGGACACAGTCTTTTGAACAGATCTGACCAGTGCATTTCTTTTTTTTATTATTATTATTATGAAATGTAGCCATGTACTGTTTTGGCACAAGAAGCCAGCCTCAGAAGCAGCAAACGCACACAGCACAACTTGTGGGGAAAGAATAGTAAGTCAACTGTTTGACCACAGGATAATGTCATTTAAAACTGCTCAATGTATTGTACTAATTTAAGCCTGCTTTTGATTGGTGTTGATTTGAAATTTGTACAGCCCTGCTTTACTAAAACAGCCCCCAAACACACAAACACAGAGTTTACTTCCTGTTCTTCAGACTCTATCTATGCTGAACAAAGAATAAGTCAATCCATTCATAAGTAACCTATACGTAGCTTCTTCCATCCCCTTGTGCATGCACCTGTATCTGTTTTCAGAACATTGTCTTGTGAACTGTGTAGTCTGGTTAAGCTAAAACTAAACTGAAATTATTATTGGACCACTGCAAGCACAGCCAGATAAAAGACTCAAAGTTTAAATTTTAACAAATCCCAGCTCTAAAATAATCATAATGATAATGCCAGACACATTATGGGTTGATTTGCTGTTGCCACTGTGACAAACCTCAACATAACAGGGGCAGCCAGATTATTACAGACACCTGCGCTTTTATAATCCTACCGGGACTTCCCATGAGGTCACTTACAAATAACACAAAGAAAAAAACTGAACACAAGATAAAAAGTAATCAACACATCAATTATAAAGTAATACATATGGAGCTACTGGGCAATTAGGATAAAAGGTGTTGTAAATGTTATTTCTAATAAGCTTTTAGAGGAATACAATATTTTCTGTGATTCACAGAAAGTGATTCAAGCCTATTGTATATATTCTGACGAATTGAAATTGGCAACTCAATATTAAAGTGAAGAAATATGTTGAATAAAACCCACACACATTTTCTTGGGGTCTTTCACACTGTACCTTTTGAGTGGAAGGTGTTGCTATGGAGATGCCCATTCCACTTCCTGGCAGCACCGACAGCACTTTGTACTGTAAAACCACAAAAGGAAATCAACACAAGGTCTTCAGTATAACATTGTCATGACAGATATGAACTGTAGTTAATTACCTTCTGTATGTCAGTGATATCGACCAGTTTGATAACTTTATTTTTCTTGGATGCGTTGGACCTGGAGCTGGAACTCTCAAAGCACAGATAGCTGCCAGAAACAGAAGGAAAAAAAATACTTCTTTAGAAAAACAGGTAAAAAAAACTCCAATTCTTCAAAAAGAATATAGAAGTAGATATTCTCACTCTTCATTGGCATACAGCACTTCTTATATACCTTTACTTTGTTTTTCAAGGTACTCAAAGAAAAATCTGTTCAAATGCAGCTGCAGAGTTTACAGGTTTTTCTTTTACTTTGTTTTCAAAGATTTATGAAGGTGAGTTGCAGTGCAGTGGAATCTCTGATGTGACAAAGAAAAGAGTGAAATATGCTTTGCCTACTTCTCTGTGACATAGAGAACTCCATTGCGGATGTAGTCTGTGGGCATCTTCCTGTCTCTGTTGATCAGGCAGCACCTCCAGCCGTTCTCACACACTGTGAACAAGAACAAAACACAAACATTTAGGACTTTTCCAACAGGATACAAACTGGAATGGAGGAGTGTCATGTGCTACAAGTCTTCTTTCTATACTTGCAATGATAGACATTATGAAAAAAAGCACATATTTATTGACAATCATCAGCATTTAGAAAGTTAAACATTTTGGTCAATTGTAATGGAACTTGGTGTGTGCAGGTGAATGTGGTTATACGGTTTGTATTTTTTTTTTTAATATTTGTTTTTTATGGATTTTTAGGTTTGTAGTCCACCTTCATAGCTGAGAGAACAGAAAGACATCCTAAAAAAGATAATTGCAAATCCATGTCAGAATACTTGACTCTTGAGGAGGATTTAATAATAATAATAATACCAAGGATCCACGATTGTAACCAAACATTTGACATACTGCACCATTTCTGTAAGGTTGGGATATTTCATGTTGTAGTGCGGTTTCTCACCCGCCAGAGGGCGCTCTGATTCCGGCAGGCTGAAGATCTCGTGAAAGGCTCCCTTCTTGGTGCTGTGAGACCGGCCTGTTTCCTCTTCCCTGTTCACACCACAGGGGACAGTAGCGAGGCTGCCCCTGGAAACCACCGGCTGAACCTAAAGAGGAAAATGAGGAGGACGAGAGGATGAAAGGAAGTGGAGGAGAAAAGGTCAGAGAGAGGAAGATAAGGTCATGTTGAAGAGTAAGAGCAGTGGGATGAACAGTAGAGAGATGGAGGAGGGGGCAGAATTAATACACGGCTTTTCAGATTACTTCCTGAAGCAACAAACATTTGTAGATCTTCATAAAACTGCCCTGACACTGTTTTATCTGCATCTTGTGCATCTCTGCGTGTGCACGGGCTTGCAGCAGCCTCGGGTGTGACGTGCAAAGCAGAGTGAGGCAATCATTCACTCAACATTCACTAAATATATTAGTTTGTAAGAAAAAGAGGGTAAAATAAGGGTCTGCACAAGCAATACTTAACTTTTTTCTATTAATGAACGTTTCAAGTAAATTCTTGCTCCTGTCTAATTATTAAAATATACGACACATGATGGTAGCCTGGCCAGCCATCAGAATTATTGTTTTTATTCTATGCACAGAACTAGTCTTTGGCCTGGGTTTCCAGGGAGCAGTCTCAACAGACAGAGTCAAACGGCTGTCGAGGGAAGGCTTCACAATCACCTTTCACTTTGCAAAGTAAATGGGTGTGACTGGCCAGGCTTTTTTTTCCCTCCATTAACAATGCAAAGGGAGTTTGGTTAGTAAAACAAACTTTGTTCAAGATGCCTGTATGTTTTTAGTTTTTAGGCAAAATTACATTTCCTGTAAAATAATTACCCTACAAACAATTTTGTTCTGTTCTAAATATCTTTATACATTATTGCAAACAAATTTGTTTTAAATGCACAGCCTTTGATGAACATAATTCTTTAATATAACCAAATGGGATCCAACTTATAAATGTAGGAAAAAAATTTGAGAAAAAATCAAAAAGGTTTAACAAGACACTCAATTAAAAGTCACACTTCCAGCACAAGTGCACATTTTTTTACATATTCTAAGTTGGTTTAGCAGGGCATTACTGCTTAGATCAAAGGATGGGACAACTGGACATTAAAAAAAAAGGGAAAAAAGGGAATTATTATTATATCTAGAGAATAGGGATGATATACTGTTTTAGCTAAGATCAAATTGCACTATTCTATGCTCATTTACATAAACACAGTACTAGTTTGCAGAGCATCTAAAATGGATTCAAAATGTCAACTTTTCATAAGATATAAAGGTTCATAAATAAATCAGATGAGCGAAAACCTTGAGCATTAATATAAAATGATAAATGATAGTGACATTTTGATCCATTCTTTTGACAAACACTGCGGGCTTTGGTGTGAGCTGAGCACACCCAGGCACAGGACAGGAGCCAGAGGAGACACACCAGACCCTACCTTCTCAACGCCAGACAGCTGAGAGAGAGAAACGACAGAGGACACCTGTGACTCAGGCCACAGCACACACACTCACACAACACACTCAAACACATGTCATGACAAAACACACATTTCTATCAAATATAATGGGAATTTGAGGCCAGAAAATGTCACAAAAAGATAAACTGTGCCAATTACTGGTGAGAAACAAACACTGTAAGTCTAAGAGACTCTAGACTTTATTTGTATTTTGCTTGTTAATGGATGATGGTAAATATACAACGTTTATTATATACTCTGACCTAGTAAACTTTAGAGTCACATTGTTAACTGTTTGTGTGTTATGTAAAGGGTGACTGAAAGATTAAACTATTTCTCTGCTGGATATAGGACATAGGTACAACAACACTGAAGGAAAACAGCAGGGAAATGTGCAGATTTTTCATGTCTGTAGATCCTGCTGTTGTGGTTTTACCCTCACTAAAACCAGGCTCCATCTGTCTGTTTACTTTGATGAAAGACCTCCACAAGCCAAAAGAAAGAGCAAAGATCCTACGCAAAACCCTTGAAAAGCTTTATCTTTTTTCTAGACCATTGCAAAATCCAACCTAGCTCCAAACGCAGGATCTCATCATCAAACAGCATCACACAAAGTTTAAATGTTTCTCAGAAGATCAAAGCACACCTATTTTACACTTTTTATTTAGCAACCCCTTTAATATTGGTTCAAATTCACTTTATATTTCGTGAAAACACAGTGGCAAGACATTTATGTATTATTGACATGAGCAATGATATTTCAAACTATTGTTCAGTTTTTATATTTGGACTCTCCACAGGGAGCTCAGAGGTGGGAGCTAGACCCCTGGCAACATCAAACACTCATGTGACCCTTAGCACCCACCTCCTCTGCAAGTCCTTTGGGTAAATACAGTACTTGTATAACTACATAAAACAGCTGACTGACTAAAAGAATTTAAAAAGAACAACTGATCATTTTGCAATAGACCTTGTCTAGCCAAAAAGAGTTTGTAATAACACAAATATTTGATAAAATGCCTTCAACTTTAACTACTGAATGTTTCATAGCAAGAACCTTTTTTTTTTTTAACTGAACAGCCTCCCTGATAAATATTTTCTTTCTTCTTCTTCTTGGCCTATAATTTGACCCTCCTAAAACAGAGTATTGTTTCCATGACGACGGAATAGATCTCTGAGAAATCGGTTTTCAAAAATGAGAAATTACTCAGACTCAGATTGTGTTGCAGCTGAAAAATAAATTTGCACTTTGACTCTCAAATGTGGAAGCCACAAGGACGCCACAATGACTTCTTTTTTGGTCAGGCTTTGTCGTAAGTGTGTGACTCTAAAGCAGTCAGTGTGAGATTACAGACATGAGCAAAAGACAAAAAGTCACAGCAAACATAAAACAAAATGGTAAAAACAAGAAATTATTTTGTAATTTTTTTTTGTTTTCTTACCCGTCTCGACACAGTGGCGTTGGTCCGTTCTTTGAGCTGGGGGTCCGTGGGAAGGCTGTTCCACACAATATAAGGTGTGTCGTACTTGTCCCGCAGCTTCGGACAGCTCTTGAACAGAAAGTCTATGATGAAAAACTTTATCCCAGCGTAAAGACCTGCAGAGCAGACAGAGAAAGAGTGAAAAGGGGTTATGTAATGCAACAATACCAACAATATTTCAGAAACAAGGGATTTATTCACAAAAATATTGAGTGACCTATTACAGTTAACTGTGTCCTTAACAGTTTGATTAAAAATTCTCCACAGTCAGAAAAGAAAAATCTGTAAAATAATACTATACTTCATATAGAATAGGATATCATATATAATAGACCCTTTTAATGAGCTTATGCATAAGTGTAAAGGACGAAAGTGCATTATTAATTTGGCAAATGGTACTTGACTGACTGGGTGTGTTGCTGTCAGTGAGTGGCTTAATATTCATCTGTGTAGGAGTTCATGGTAGACTCGTACAAAACTCCAGATAAAATCACATGGGGGAGCCGGTTACACACACATTGTTTTCACACTTGTGTATCAAAGACTGACCACAATATAGACTTTATACATATGAGGTAAAATAAGACACATATGGCCTGAGGAATACAAAAATAAATACATAAAACAAGAATGCTGAGAAGCCTTTATCTACTTATGGTAAACGACACATCCGCCAACATACCTCGAATTTGGATTCCAATAGTACAATACAGGTTCTGAAGAGTCTCTAAAGTGTCTGATTGAGTGCCTTTAACTTGGATACTCAAATAAATGCATGGGAAATACCACACCTTTTGTTGCTGCCGTGTATATTGTTTATAGAAGGGTTAATAAGAACAGTCAATATATAGTATAATAAAAAACGCTTGAAAAAGCAGATTAAAAGCTGACATGTGCCTAAAACACACTTTGAAAACAAGGAGCAAATATAATCAGGGGAGAGAGCAGGTACACAACACAAGGATGAATGCTTTTGTTGTATTCAACCCAAGGATGTTAGGCCAGTTATGCTGTGTGTTTGTGTCTCACCCATCATAAAACCCATCAGTTTGTACGGCAGGACGCAAGAGGTGATAAAAGCCACCCACAGGCAGATGTAAAGCTTCCGGGTGCTCTCAGGCTGCACCCACATGAACAAGCTACAAACGCACATCAACAAATACAGAAACAGAGAGAAAAAAAAAGCTGAATTAATGTGTTCATACTTGAATAATCTGTTTACAGTCAATACAATATTCTTTCATTAATGATAACGTACTTCTTTATCTTCTCCAAAACATCTGCCATCTTACCAAAAAGGTTCTATAAGGAAGAAAACCAATATAGTTTACTATATACTACATATCTATTTTCTACATTTAAATTTGAGTGTATGTTTACCTGTGCTTTTTGTGCAACATCAAGTACAAGCTGAAACTTCTCAGACACAGTCAAGTCTTCTTTTGGCGGCTCCTGCTTAAAATAGAAGACAAGACTTTGACCTCTCTGGTGTTTGTTTCCATATTGGTCACATGAACAAAACGGAAACTGAAAGAAGAAGTGAGAAACCGCCATACCATAGGTTCCGAGACCTCAGGCACAATGCTCCACTGGATTCTCCAGCCTCTAAAAAAGGAACAAGACATGTGAGACGTGAGCACAGCATTTTCTACACACATGATGTTGAGGTAACATACGGCCAAACAACTAATTAATCTGTAAATCTCACATTCAAAACAAACACAACTTCTGATTGGCAACTCAATTCTAGACAGATGTTTAATAAATATGCCCTTATTGTGTAATAAATCCCCACCTTCACCATTTTCTAAACTTGCAGATCTAGACTTTTGTTGTTTGCAACTGTTATGCAAGACAGAAGTTTAGTTTTTTAGCACATTTAACAGAATTTTGGGCAACATTTTCTTATTAATGGTCAAATAATATACAACAAACCTACATTTATTCCTGCTTTTTCCATTATGCTAGGATCATGTGTAGCCTTATTCTGATTATCCCTCAGGCTGACAATAAAAGGTACAACAATTCTTTAAAAAAGGAGCTAAAAATGTACTTTGGACATTATAATCAATTTCCATATTCCAAGTTTCAAGTTTTACTGGTTTTCTATAACACAAACCTTCAATATATTTAAGGAACTAACATTTGTAGTAATAAGGACAGTGTAGTTCAAGCTGTCCTGAGACAACAGCTGCAGTAGTTTTACCTGGCAATGAGGTAATTCAAAGACAAACGCAGGATGGCCAGGAAGAGGAACATGGGAAAGGCCCAGCCGTGCCAAGCAGCATACATGTAGATCTGTAAACAGACATAAACTGATAAGATTTGGTGCACAAATTAAGAGCGGACCGATCTATCATCACCTTCACATTATTAAGTTACAGTGAAGATGAGTTGGTGAATTGTATTTGTGTTTAATCCATCAAACCCTTTTAAAAACAGTGATAGATGTAGTTGAGTGGAGGTGATTTCAGAGAAGCTGCTGTCAGCACTACAGCCCAATCATCTCTGGGCTGCGCTGATGGCTTTGGCCTTTTCCCATCAAGGCTCAATCAACGGGCTAAAGATGATTTAGAGCGGTCAGGGGCTGTGGGCCGTAATGTCACTGCAGCTATTACTTTGTCACTTATTTCAGTTGACCGCAGTTATGAGACCAAATGTAACCGATGCAAATGAATATTATTTTTGACAGGATGATAATAATTCCCAGTAGGGTTTATCTGTAAAGCCCTAAAGGTGCAAACAGAAATGACCAGAGCAGTGTGTGAAAAGATACTCACAATAAAGGCAATAGCTGAGGTGTAGACAGAATGCCAGTTAGATAAGGCTGAAAGGTTCCTTAAGAAATTAGTGACAGGTCTGGCTCCTCGCTCTGAAACAAAGCAGAACAGAAATATGACACAGAAATATGTGCAACTACTACCTTTATTCACCACTCTTTTCTACTTATCTGAAATGTTCAATGTGAAACACAGAACAGTCTTATTTACAGGATTATTTTGTCAAGACCAGAGTAACTGAGACAAGAGGCATGAATGAATCAAGTCTAGACAAAGACTAGTTCATGCTATAGCGGAAAACACCAGAAACAATTATAAAATTCAAAAACATCCCTTCTTAGTCCAAGAACAAACTCATGGAGGTAAAGGAGGGCGCGTTATAGGGATATTTTTAAATTAAGATAATTACAAACATGATATGACAAGACTGTTATCAACACTATTACAGCATTTGAAAAAATGGTTTCTAAATTCTTTGAACACATCTAAAACCTTTTACTATATATTATAGAATATTTTAATTGGGAAGAATAACATTTCTGCACTTCACAGCAATATCACTGATGCGTATATCTCATATATGCACATTTCTTTATACACTTTTTATATATGTTGAAATCTTTTGTAAGGTTTATAGTTTTGGTAATTGTACTTAATCTTTAGTTGTTTTAGATTTCTGGTTTATGTAAGCACAAATTTCCAAAACATATTCCCAGTACTGTGAAAAAGCACTGATCTTACCAGGTAATAAACCTGTTTCTGAGTCAGAATATTATTAAAGCAAGCTGAGGAGCAACAACTAATCATGCTGCAGTAAAAGGTGTGTATTTCAGCACTTACTGAGTCGCCTCATGTTTTCTGTCAACCTGCAGAGGAAGAGGAACAAAAAGTGAAGGTCAGAACATACGCAAAAGCTCGGGCAGAAAGACATCCACAAAGAAAGCCAGGCATTTAATACAGGCATGACTCACTCTCTTTCACAGAAGAAAAAAATGGGAAAGAGAACATCTCATAATGATTTATCTTTCTGTGCTGTAGCCAGAGAACACCTGCCCTGTACGCAGAGCATTGACATTCATGGATGAAAATGTGTTGCTTTCCTGTCGTGCTCTTGGCTGCTTTATAGCGTCACATCTGTTTGAACAACCACCGATCGATACATCAGGACAGGCACTTCATGTTCTATTCAAGCTCTCACCCACCTTTTAGCACTTAGCGGCTCCTCTGCCTCCACTGTGCTCTCCTCCGGCTGGAAACGGAAATCTTCAATGTAAACCCCAAAACGCTCGTAAAGCCACTTTTGCAGCCGCGAACTCCAGATTTCTTTATGCTGTTTTTCTGCTGCTAAGAACAGACAACAAATACAGACACGGTAATGTAAACAGTTATTCATTTATGGTATAGTATAAGCAAAACTATTAACCTACAGTATATTATTAAGGCTTTTGGACTACCACAAAATCAGCTTTCACATCTTGACTATTGCTTGAACTATTCCAAACATTTACACCAGACAAATTATTAATGAAATGATGTCACAATTTGTGTAACAACCAAATTAAAACATTGTGGTACCAATAAGTCTAATATAATTGTAAGTTAATCTAAACCCCCCATACTGTATTCTTTAATTTGGTATGTTATTCTTTCTTTTTTATGTCAGTGCAAAGCAACATTGAGGCTACATATTTTGACAATTTCAAAAAATGGCATTTTCTGTGATGAGTGTTTAGGGCTGGACAGTGTATCACAATATCATCAATCACTGTCACAAAGAACTACTTGTATCCAGGGCTTTTTTTGAGCCAGAAGAGGATCCGGGAACTCTCTTATTATAACATGGTGACTTCCGGTAACTGTTTGCTTGGATCTGGCAACTCTCACTAAATAATTTCCACATTTTAATTTGATACACGGTCCCCCGCTCCTGGGACAAGCACTCTATTGAACAAGCTAAAGTGAACTGAATTTCCATATCTTCTCATCAAGTAAACACCTTGTGAAACTGTAGTTTTGGTTCATTCCAACATTTAGTCCTGGTTCAGGCTTGTGACTACCCCTGCTCTGATGAATGAAAATGCCTTGTATTTCTTTATACGTCCTATTTTAGTGACGCTTCTTCTTACTATACCAAAGAGCATTAAAAATATCAATGACAGAAAGAGTAGAAGTCAGCAGCAGAGCAAGTGTCGACAAAGATAAATACTTTTTAATCAGAGAATTCAGAAAATCTTATGTTAGCCTGGCTTGTTTAAGAGAAAAGCCCCCGCTTAAAACACAGACACTCACTGACACACGCCTTCCGACACTTGAGCACAGGCCTGCTGCCCTAGATGAGGTGATCTACAATCTTAGCCTATTTTCCAAAATTAGCCCCTGTCTCTCTTTCTCTTTCTCTGGCTCTCAAAACTCACTTACAGTGTCACTACAGGTCAAACTATGACAAACACTGTCACACAGCTGCAAGACTGGGGGTAAAAAAATGTCAACGTTTAAGAAATCTGGTACATGTAAGTGAAAGTTCAACAGTGACCTAAACTTTAACCCAATTTCAAAAGTAAGTATTTCTGTTTCTTCACTGCGGAAGATTGTTAACCCTCTCACACACAGCTTTAACGTCCAAGAAAAGCCCCCTTTACTTCCGACACAATGCCTTCCACCACACACTTCCACCTCTTTATACCCAGCGCTCATGATTTACTCCCACACTTGAATATGTCAAGCTTTTCCTTCTCATTTCCTGCCAAGGCACCCACTCCCTTCTGCTGCACTTCTACTGGGTCTTACCTGTGCCATTGTTGGAGGGCGACTGTTGTTTTCGGGGAGGCTGTGGCGGAGAGTCCTCGAGCCTGAAGGGACGAGACACAGGGACAGGGCAGGATTTGTCAAGTGTCAGTCTCCTTTCTTTATTATCAGCCCTGCAGCAAATGTGTTAATGTTAATATGTGGGGATCTGCTGCAGTGCATAAACTGACAACTGGAGGGGGATTTGGGAAAAACACATTAGAAGGCAGACAGAGTGAAAAATTGATGCCTCATAGCTATTGCTTCAAAAAACAGATAAAGGGTGGAACAAATAAATAAACCAGAAGTGTGGCGTTTCATTTTTTGCTGTACCACCACAAGTGGTCTAATGGAAGTTTACTGGAGTTGCTTTTACATTTTACTATGGCATTTCTCATAAAATATAAAAATGTAATCATTTCCAAAATCCAAACCCAGGCAAACTGTTAGACTTGTTTTTTTATTTCCTTTGACATTGCATCTACTTTTTTGCTAAGAAAAACAAAAAATTGTGTGTCGTTGGCAGATTTCAACTCTACATTGTTCTATACCGCCACAGAGGTTGAATTAGACAGCCTGTCAGAATGTAAATTGCATTTTAATGGACATCTTGTATTATTAGACATAAACAAATATATCTCAAGTTGGAGACTAAACAACACAACTTTATTATGGTTTTATGACTTATGTAGTGTGACTGAAATGACTTGAATCATGATCTGTGGCTATCACAGTCACCAGACATTACACAAGCTCATGCTAGATTTGCATTAACGTGTCACCCTACCACAAGAAATACCATAAATAACAGCATAAGTAGTAAATAGTAGTGACTGCCCTAGTACTAAATCATTTCATTTAACTTTTATTTATCCAGTAAAGTCCCACTGAAATTACAAATCGCTTTTGCAGGAGAGGAGAGAAATACAGTATATTGTATTAAGCTTTAGCTAACTTTATAGTGTAGCTACTGTCTTGCTCCAGGGCACTACTTGACATCTACCAGAAAGTGATAACAACATTATTAGGTAACTTCATCACAGTCTCTTCGTACAGCCATGTTTTGTGCAGGACATGCCTTGGTGAGCCCCGTTGGAATTTCCCATTGGCAGCTTTAGAAACATCATCTGATCGCAGAGAGCTGCAGACTCTGCTTTAAGGGTGGCTCAACTTTAGCCAAGAGGTGTTTTTTTCCTGATGTTACTGTGGCTACACTTTGGCTGAGTGTCCCAGCACATGACCCAAAGCTGCTCCCCTTTTTCCATCTCCCTAAAGATCACAAACACACCTCCTTGTGGAATTCCCTGCCTATTGAGCTGCTAAGGCCTATATTTAAACCCAGAGTAGTGCTGAAAATGACACAGGAGACAAACAAACAACAAACGTCATCTGACGTGAGCCGTCAGAAACTCTGAAGCTGAAAAAAAGTTGCCACAAAGTGCAACAGCTGTTCTTCTCGTTACTACTGTGCTACCCATTTCCATTAATTTCTTTATTCAGCTTGTTTCCTTTTGTCCGTCTTCCTCTCTTACCTGGTCTTGAGCAGATCGTTCATCTTCTGCTCTAGGTCTAGCCTCTTTGTCCGCTCTCTGTCCAGCTCCTGGCGCAGAGAGTCTACATTGGTCTCTTCCCGAAGCTTTTTCAGCTCCTCCTCTGAAAAACATGTAGGTACAAAGGGTAAGAATAATAGCCTGACCATGTGATAAAAAATAACCACATTAAAAAGCTAATGTTTTGCTATAAATTGTCACACACCCTGACATTAGTGAAACTACAGTGCCCAAGTCCAAGTCACTGCAGTGCCAAGCTTTAATTTTCACCTGTTATGTTTTAACACTCTTATTCACAAGTGAAATACATTATGACATCACACCCCCACAAACAAAGGTAACAACAAAAGTAAAATATACCAAACTGATCACAGTGATTTAGGAAAACTGCTTAACAACATAAGTAAGAATGTGTGAGTGTGACATATTAGTAATCAAGAACTGCTCTCTGAACTGCTATCGATTTCTGCTGAAAGGAGTGTGACCAAGGCTCTCCGTTTTGTTACTTAGATTACTTAGATTCAGTTTCTTATTCATGAGGTTGGTGCAACATGAATGTAGGTCTAATGCTGCTCAATATGTAATAAAACTGCAAAGATATTACATACAAAAAACACAGACAATATTGCTGATCATTTACTGTCAATGAATACACACAACTATGACGAGCATCATATTCACACCATACGGGAGAACGCTTTGAACTCTTTTATTCAACAGCAGGAGAAACAACATAGGCTTAAGCTTCTGATTCATAACATGTCTGCATTAATCTCTCTCCCGTCACCTTCATCTGCCCCCTGTGCTTCCTCTTTGTCAAACTGCTCCTAGCACCGGGGTAGGCTCAGGTATCAGGTCTCTCTAAGCCTGTGGTGCAACATCAGCAGTATTTCCTCTCAGGCTATTGTCCTGACTAAAGGGACACATGAATATTTAAGAAGATGGTGCAATTAAAAAAGTAGAGGCACAAATGAAAACACCTGAATGCATTTTCATGACCTTAGAAAGACATCACAAAAAGGACAGATAGGTCATACACTGGATCTTAAGGAACACAACCCAGTTGAGAGAAAGACAGTAATATGTGATAAAACTAAGGTAACAATCTCATCTGTACCAAATGGTTCTAGTGAGCTTCCAGAGGTAACTACATTACACCGGGAGTAGATTCATATTACAATAATGCGGCTGTCAGGTTGGCTTTTTCTCATCACCTAATCTCATATCTCACTAACATCCTTTATGCGATCCCATTAATACGAATAAAACATTTATTGGCTGTGCCTCCTGAAGATAATACATCTCTGCACTCCTCCAAAGAAATGCAGCACTATAATGTAAAAGGTCTCCCGTCCGTGTGATTCTTGTCTATCCGACATCATGGAATGTGCTTATCGTGGTCCGTGAGTATGTAAATAAACATGTATGTTGTGTGTCCATAAGAGATAAAGTAAACACCAGGCAATCCAAAGGTTGCTATGGGCTAAGCAGCTTAGTGCTGGATATGAAGGCCTAGCCAAGGAGGTCCTCGACCAGCTGTAAACCTATTAGAGAAATGCATAACTTCATGGGCCACAGTGCATTCTGAGTAGAGTAGGCACAAAGGTCAGCATCAGTGGTACCATGCCAAAGTGAAAGCCACAAGATTTGGTCTGATACAAATCATGTGGTTTATAACATTGTGCACTCTTGTTCTATTGCCTCTAACATAGTCTAGAGTTTTTATTTCAAAAACTAAAGTGTTGTAACATTCTTGAGTTGTGTTACTTGAACTTCGATCTTCAACCAGTGTTTATCTACAAAGTACATTGTGACACCAAGATCCCAATAGTTGTAATTTATCTTATTGATTACAAATATATATGACCTCACACAGCCCTCAATAAGGATCACAGCTGACCCCAAGTGAGTAATAGTTGAGTCGAAAATCACAAAGGCCCGGCTCTATAAAAACACTGTCAACAACAGCCCAGCCATGGTTCACAGCCAAAATTATGCTTCCATCTCCTATATTTAGCACCTTGTCCCGAGTTACCGTATCACTGGGGCTGTCCATTCTGAGTTCTAGTAAGTTGACTATTTATCTGTAACACAGACACAGGATTAACTAAAAGCAATGACAAGTCACTTTTAATAGACCTGACCTTTTCTCCCTCACTTGTAGAGAGGTCAGACAAATAATATTTAAATCTGCAAATCAATCTCCTTAAACAAAAGAAAATCATATGGTTAGATACATGATTAGTTGTTATCAAGATATAGCTGTTTCTGAGTGAACAGTGAACTTACTGATGTTGAGATTCATTTTGTGGCTTTTGATCTTGTCAACTGTTCCCGTGTAAAGCATCTCAAAGCTCTCAAAGTTGAAGTCTTCCATTTTGGGCAAACCCATTCGTCGGTGGAGTCGGCCGGTGCCTGGGACACTCGCACAGGAGCGAGAAGGCAGAGTGGCCGCTTTAGGTCGATCGTCAAACTGAGCCATAGCCATAGTTTCTATCCTCCAAATGAGTCCCTCACAAAGCTATATTTAGTACATGCTCCATGGTGTGGGGCATTCCTATTGAGAGACAATGCTTGTCCCTTGGAAAAAATGTCCATTAACAATGCTGAAGATCACTGAACGAACTTGGTCTGACTGTAATACCTTGGGTAAAAACCAGAAGGGGACAGAGGTGCAGAGAGGTGGGGCTAGGCTGGGGGCCACCGAGCTAAGGAGGTCAGGAATCTGAGATTTCTAAACACACTGGTAATCACATACAGTATTATCCATCTACATGCGTCATACAGACACATGCTATGTGCCATGTTGTGAAAGCAGCCATGTTTTAGTCTTATGTACCAAAAAGATGTGTAAAAAGAGTAACTGTATGCACGCACAGCAAAAACCTTTTCAACTACACAAGCAAGGTATTTCTTTAAGAGCTCAAAGGAAAAGTACTGAGTGAGTTGTTCAATTCAGCCCTAAGACAATGGCCCCTTTCATTGAAGTATGGAGGGGGTCAGAGAAACAGAGACAGGCTGAGCATTAGAGACAGAATTGGCCGTTCCCATTAGCCTCTCATTGTTCCTGCTCTTCCCTGTTCTTCTGACACCGGTTTGAGTTTCATAATGTTCACATGTTCATACTGCAAATTCGCTGAAGAAATATGTCTTACAAGCAAAGTTAATAAAACACAAGGTCAGTCCTTGAAGCAAACATGAGGTCACAGAGGTTAGAAGAGGTCATATTTAATGCTGAATCCTGCTGTAAAGACTTGCCAGAACAGGAATTATAGCAAAAAGTGACTGTGTGTCACATGAGAAACTGACCAAACTTTAACATCAAATTATGTATTATTATGTTCTGTTACAATATTCATATTTTTTTTTCAGCTTTTGTTTAAGTCTTGTCTTATCCAGTTTGTAGAAAGTAGTTTATCTCAGACATAAAAAAAAAACCTATGGCAAATAATCTGCATAATTAATGTCTCTTAATCCAATGTTGTGTCATGAGGCAGGATAACATCTGCTTGTTTAATCTCATCACACATATCTGCTCAAAGCCCTGAGGAGATAAACAAACACAGAATGGAGTGGCACACTGTTGATGATATTAAACTTTTAACAACTTTGTGTGGATGGTAATATTTCAAATAAATGATAATGATTTAATGTTTTTTTGCTTTGTGTTAATAAACAGAGCATTAAGGCAAGCAAGGTTGCTTGGAGTGGTTAATTACTACTCAAGACTATGTCAGAAGAAGGCAGTAGTGGTATTGGTTAATCCACACTTCTAGGTCTGTAATTAATAGGGCTCTCTTAAGTTCATTTTGAGAAATTTCAAGCCCTTAACAATAAACATATTTCTACATTCAAACCTTTTAATTTACAATAATCTCTGCTTCTTGTGCCACGCTCCAAGAGCTGCCACTGCTTCACTTAAATTCATTCTTGTAGACATTCTTGTTAGCAGAACTGGGCAAAATTTTGTTATGCTGTATGTGTTTTTGCTGGTGTGTGTTTATAGCTGCAAGTAATGACTTCTGAAGAAGACGAAAACCAAAGCCATAATCATCTTTAACAATATAAAACAGAGATTTTACACTGTTGTCATTTATGAGACATTTGTAAGCTGTTACCTATTTTCTTCTTTGTCATGAATGGAATAAAAGAAATCAAGTATCTGCAAAATGGTGTCTCATCTTGCAGTACATCCCATCATCCATTTGTTTCATTGTTCCTCTGCACAGTGTGAAGTAGAGCGGCAGCTGTGACACTGTATTGATCAGCAGCCTGCTCTGTCACTACATGACCTTAAATGAAACAGTCCCACTTTGACACACACATCCCGCTCGATCAAATGTAGTGGAATGAGATGGGCTGAAGCCAGTAACGCCATGTTCAGACCGAGCTGGCTACAGAAAACCAGAATAATATACGAACATTGACAAGACAAGAATATAAATAGATACTAAAGGACACAGGGGCATGGAGACAAAAATGAGACAAGAGGAGCTCAGGAGAGAGAAAGAGAGAAATAAAAGTGCAGCGTATTAAAACTGCTAGTAATTGACAAGGTGATTTCCACTGGCACTAAACTGGCCATTTTACAACCAACACGAGGGCCATTTCAGCTTAGCTCTGCCACCTCTGGGAACAGTGTGATTTGATGTATCTTTCTCATTTTGTGCTACACGTGTCTTTGTAATGATCACACAACACTGACAGGGTTATCAGTTATGAACACCGCTCTCCAAGTGCTTTTTTATTAATCTGATTCAGAACAGCCTGAGTGGAGACTGGAAAAAGACTGCTGATATTATAGACTTTGCTGCTTCAACATTTACAGTATTATACTGTGGTTGTGTGTCATTATTGAAATTTAATGACAAGTGGAGAAAACACAAGTCAAAAGGCCATAAATTATTTGCCAAGAACACGGTCACGGTTTTCAAAGAATACAATATCAGCTGTCACCTTTTCACCAAGAAAGAAACTAACCAGTCATGTCAGGTAAGGACCGCTACTGCTGAAAGATTAGCAGCCAGGCTTTCACATTTGTATTAGATGTTGATGATTCAGGTCGTCTGGAGAGATTTTAAAACCTATTGTGGCCCCTTGCACAAAAATGTGCCCATCCCTGGTTAGGAGTCAATGACTTTTAAGTTGTTTTGTGTCTAAAAAGTGACATGAAATACCGAAGTAACAATGTTGTGGGGCTGGGAGATGAGATGTTCATATCCCCTGTCACAGTCGAGTGATTTGCTTTGATGTAATCTAAAGTGTAACACTGTAGAGCAACATGTCCCAGTGCATCTCAGTATTAGCCTCACACTATTGGACACCATGACTGGAAACATGGTGACAAATTAACTAGTGCCTCCAGAATAGCACAGCACAATCAAAACACATCCTGAGAGAAAAGCCACACACACACACACACACACACACGCACGCACGCACGCACGCACGCACGCACACGCACGCACGCACGCACACACACACACAGGATGGAAAACAGTGCCTCCTGTGAAGACAAGAGAAAATATACTCTAAGCAGTGTTTGTTTGAGCTTACAGCGTGGGCCCGGGCGTTATTTTGAGAAGCAGAGCAAAAGACGTCAGAGCAAGAGCAAAGGAGTGGAGGAGAATACGCCCCCACTCAGTTCACTTTGAGTGTGAATGTCCACAACATTTCTTTGGTTAAATATTGATGCGTCATTACCATAAAAACAACCACGATTCAGAATAATTTGTGTTGCCTTTGGTCTAACTGCATCACTGCATTTTGCATTTCGATTTTTACCCTACAATGTGTAACAAAACCATATCATAATGCTTAAAGAAGACATTATAAAATTAGCACTAGAGGCAGGCAGTAAATGTACATGATTCATATTTTAGCCGTTTGGCATTTTGCCTCTTCTAAAGCACTTTTAAAAAGAAAACCAATTAAAATTCATATCAAGGGCCAGATACATTTGTAACAGGCTTTTACCTCATTTGGTTAGGTTTCAATATGTTATTAAGAATCCTGGAGTCTTGCGTTTTTATTAAGGCATATCAGAGAGACTTTAAAGCTAGAGTACAAACAAGCTTAGTTGTGTCAAAAATTGCATGATGTGGCTCTAAAACCGTTTTGGGTTAAAACAACAGATCTCACAGCTGTACGACCAAAGACTTGAAGACAATATTAATTTACGATGTTGACAATTCTTTGATAGGAGTAATCTAGACAGCTATGTTACAGACAGTTTTAAATTGTGTTAACTTACCTCAATCACTCTATTCAACAGCCAGTTACCGCTATTTTCCTAAATCAGACATTACATTTTTTTTCTTAGCCCATCAACACCACTCAAGTACTTGGCTACAATTTAAGTGCAGTCTATCACACGCTGTGCATTTGAAATCACTCACTGTCATGCATCAGACGGTTGCATGTAGCTAATTTGAGTGTAAAAATGTGACAAGTAATAATCTTGTAAAAAACCTGCAGAGTGTGAAAGTCAACTGTGTGACCTTTCCGATACCATTAGAGTTATTGAAGGGCCCTGAGGCTGAGTTTGTTACACAGTTTATTAAAGGAAAGCACATACCTTGTGAATATCTTCTGAGTTCGAACTGATAATTAGAGAAGAGCTGTGGAGTGAAGAAGCTGCCTTTAAGGAAGCGTTTATGTTCTGCCTCTCTTTTCAAAGGCTTATTGGTTATGTTATGTCATTTATTATTATGCTTTGATGCCAACAGCTATATTGGTCTTCCCAATATGCCATATGAACTGAAGCATACTTGTCCTTGAAGTGACACTAGTGCCATAGTTGAGCACATTGATCTAACAACTGTAAAAATAGAAGAGGTGGAAATAGTTACTGGATGTACAAGTAAAGTGGAGGAGAAATTTATATTGTGTCTTTCTAGTTTTATTATTACTTTCTTTATTTAAGGGAGGCCAATACAGCATAATGATGTGTGTAGTGACTGTACACTTCAAGGTTGGTACTAAACAAGCTTTATTGGACAATATGCAAGCAAATCATAAAATGGTATTTATATACTACAATTAGTCTGTTGTGACCACAGATGTCTGAAGTTTAATGTATAGCTCAATAAATGGTCTATGTAAAGGCTGTAAATGTACAGTTTACTTCCTGGTTTCACACCATGACCTCTGTTTTCACATTATGGTGAGTGCTTTTCCCTGTGGCACCTATACTCCAGAAAAACCCTTACACAACACATAAACCCATAAGGTCGAGCAACAACAATCCTGTTGTTCTGCCTGGGGAAGATTAGTGTTAAATAAGTGTGTAGTGTATAGACTATGGAAGCATGGACAGAACAATGAACACACGTCTCCAGGTCTCTGTAAAAAGCTGAATGAAACACAGGTCCATAAAAACACATGACAGACCTGTAAAAGTAACTGCAAATGAAAATAGTAGAAATATGTTGTGTGTACGCCAGAGAGTTTAGGCCTCCATTAGGTGCTAATGGATTGTCACGCCTCTGTGTTCCCTGTAGTACAATTACGCTGGTTGGAGATAGGATGAGAGATTGAATGGCAGAAGAAAAATGGGTGACCACAGCGTAAAGGCAAGCAGTTAAAGAACAATACAAGAAAATGGATTGTACTAAAAGTGATGAACAATATTGCCCAGAGCTACTACTATCCTTTAACAATTAAACACACACACATACGAAAGAGAAAATATGCAGTGTTTCTTGTCTACGGAGTACTCTTACAAGATGTCAAGTAACTGCTTTGTTTGAGCATGAATAAAAAATGTAAAAATAGTTATAGTCAGCCATGTTTTAAGGATCATTTCATGGGACGCCAGAGGAGGTTCAGCTGTAGATATGTCCTTTATGGCAGATTTGGCTTACAAAGTTACACAAAATGGCATTAAAAGTCATGTAATTCAAAAGTTGCCAGGCATAATATGAGTGTAACAATATAAGTGTCCAGAGAAACTGTCAATCAAACTTACCCATGTATGACACTAATGCTATAACGTGTCCAAAAAGGAACATACTGCATATATATCAATTGAAAAAGCCCATAAATACGTCCAGTTTGATAAGAATTCCA
Organism: Neodontobutis hainanensis; assembly: GCA_024349245.1. NCBI lineage: Eukaryota > Metazoa > Chordata > Actinopteri > Gobiiformes > Odontobutidae > Neodontobutis > Neodontobutis hainanensis. The sequence continues at coordinate 952,989 of JALDNG010000042.1, read as the reverse complement.
GTTATTCAGAGTAAAAGCTCTCCATTCTTTGACCAAAGAGAGACACAGAGACACGTAAATACCAATTACAGCATTCCAACAAACAGCCAATCATATTATGTAACATCCTTATTAGGCACATGTCCTGAGCCTTTCTGGTTTAAAATTAAAGAAAATACATATCTTTTAACAAAACTTCAGGTTTACATTCATTTTGTCCATTTGCCATTTTGTGCAAGGACATTCTTCACAGACCTTAGAAGGAAAGGGCAACTGTTAAAAAAACAGATGGAGTCCATGTTCAAAAGGGAGCTGATACTGATCTAGAAACGTATAGCACAATGGCAGAATGTAAAAGAGCCGCTCAGCAGGAGGGAGACTACAAAAGGATTGAGGCAGAGGATGAAATAAGGAAGACGGGAAGGAAGGACGGTCGATAAACTAGTGTCCTGACAACATATCCAGGCCTTTTTAGCTCATGAACTGGGATTATGGGAGAGGACATAGCCTGAGGTATTCCCTTTAACACAGACTCTCTGTCTCACTCACTTTCTAATAGACGTCTGCGGCTCATAGTGAGGGGAAACTTTATAGCCTATTTCACATCAAGGGACTGTAAACGTGCTATATGGAACAGAACAACCGGTTCCAATCAGTGCATACTGGGTTAGTGGGTGGATACGGGACAACACCGTACAGTTCGTTGCACATTAGGCATCTGCAGCCCTTCTGCCACTATGCAACAAACAGACAAGTGAACGCAATACAAAGATATTTTTGGCATCTGCTTCACACTAGAGAAAGCAATTCTAAGACTTGCATTATAATACGCTTAATGAGATAACTGTGTTCCTGCCTAGTTTGTACTTTTTGTATTTGTATTTGTACTGACAAAAAAACAATGCAGTCTCCATGACGACCAGTTACTCCCGAATTACGCAGTCCAGCAGCCCAAGTCTTATTGTCATTTGTAAAAAAGCCAATGTGAAGAGAGTTTGTTTTACGACAGTATACTTCAACAAGTTTAAAAAAAAAAATCCAGTTAAGTGATATAAGAATTAAGCATAAATCTATGTAAGATGTTATGTACTGTAAGAAACAGTAAATCCAGGGGAGATTATAGCCTACCTAAAACAATATAATAATAACAGTGTAACAGAGTTGGATGCAAACAGCTCCCATTCAAAAAAACACATTTGTTTAATTTAACTTTAGCTATTACCACTTTTTTATAGTGGTCAGTCAGTTTTCAAGTATACAACAAAGGCTTACCCATTAAACTACTATTGTTTCTTAGATCCTATGGTTGGCATTTCTGACAGTTCTGGATCCAGAATTCTTCTTCTATGTGTCTAGTGTCTATGGTTCAACAAAGTTACTAGACAGTGACAAGCGAAAACAAATGTGGTCTGTTCCTGTCTATTCAGAGTAAAGCTTCAGACGGCAATAAAAGTGGAAGCAGAAAATCAATTCCTATGAGAGTGAAACCAGACTAAAATTGCAGGATCTTTACTTAAAAGCTGACTCAGCTAACAGGCGTGGAATATGCAGATGTTCATGCCAGAGAAGCAGATTTCTATATTACACAAGTGATTTTATATTGCAAGATAAATTTGCTTAAAGAAGACATTCAAGGCTCTTTTTTCCAATTAATAAAAGTTCCTTGTGCTCCCAGTGAAGTGTATTTTACATGTTGAAATCAAAATGTCTAATGGTTTAGGTTATACAGGACAATGGGAAACCTTCTCTGAAGTGCTCCTCTCTAAGCTTTGGGTGCTGTTCTGAAGCTGAAAGAAGAAGTAGATAAGCTGTAGAGCTGTTGATCTGTGCATCGGGACCTCTGAACACCTGTAGCCTACATGGAGTATGTTGTCACTTCAATTTCAAGTACACATTGCACATAGCTCACAAGCCTTGGGGTCAGCGGGCAGAGGCCCATTTATGAACTAATCCACCCCAAACCCGGACCCTTCAGAGCTCATTATAGCCACAACCTACTCCACTTTCTTTTTATGTTGAAATAAGCTGTAAGCAATAACCTGACATGATAATGAGCTAACACCGCTACGCTGTAGCGAAGAAAACAATATTATGGACACAAACTTTTCCCTGCCAGATTGTAAAGGGAAGTTGAGTGAGGGAAAGAGCCTGCCTTCTTGGAATATGTTGTGTCACTGTCAAGGTTTTGAGAAAGAAGGCACATTTGCCCAAGTGGAGAGACTGCCCGAAAACAAAAAGATTACACAGACTTTGTTTTACAATTTGTGAGTTAGAAGAGACCCCAGACACACAGTTATAGTTGGAGAAAGGATATAACAGTGCTTTTTGAATTGAAATGACCACTTTAACATATAACTTGCCATTCTTTCACTGCAGCAAACAGCTCACATACAACTACACGGAACTGCAGGTAAACAAAAATGATTGCCGAGTGCTTTTCCAGTTAAAGTCATGAGCAGAATACTGCCACAAGAAATAAAATTTGACATAAAAATATGACAAATATTGATTAAAATGTAGTGCTCATTCAAAACATTATTTATTATAAGGTTACCATTGCACTGTTATACAACAGAACTACTGTAGATATAAATAATTCAAAAGTAGTTTCGAATGAAATAAAATGCATTGAACTTGAACATAGAAACCTGCCTGGCTCACCAGATAGTTCACAACTCTGGGGGGGAGGGGGGGTAGCTCTCTGGTAGGTAATAGGCTAAATGGATAAACTAACTCTGATGAACACTCACAGTTGTTAAGAGGATATTTTCAACAACTGAGAAACCAACAACTGTTTTTGAAATGAGCGCATGCATAAGAACAGCCCCCTCCATCACAGCTCATTTGTAGTGAACGCCTCCCAAATCAAACGAGGACGAGGATTAGAACACGAGTGTTTGTTTAGTACCGGCATTCGCTGTGTTGCGTTTGTGGATTCATTGTTGGACACTCCGCTTAGAATTGTTTTCATAGTTTTAAATAACATTTGAGTATCATAAGTTAGTATACTTAAAAATGTGAGTTTTGGAAAGATTTGCACAGGCAGTTTGGTAATGCTAGAATTAATAGTAGGTGTCTGACTCAATAGTATTTCTATTATTACTTGTAACATTACCAAACTGCCCGTTGCTTTACAGTGTCAGAATAAGAGTTCTTATCTTTCTCAAACTTCCAAAAATTAAATTTTTTTATCAAAAAAATAAATAAATAAATAAATGTTACCTGTTCAGCAAGCCATTGTGAAAAAAAAATTACCAAGACACACTCTGGTTTTATTTTGCTCTTGAGATGTTTTTCTCCTCTTCTCATTAACCTCAAAAGAAGATTTTATTTTCCCACTACCTGCTTCAGGTTGTTTCTCAGCCATTTTGACACTTTAAAGTCAAGCCGGCAGTAGCTACATTAACACACTGTCTATGCATTCACTGCACAGCCACTGGAACGTGCATGCATAACGTAATGCACATAGTAACACTGATTTACAAGACAGAGGGCCAATGGCTAGCGCGATTACCTCGTCTACGCATGATGTACACTCACCAGCCACTTTATTAGGTACACCCGTTCAATTGCTTGGCAACACAAATTTCTTATCAGCCAATCACATGGCAGCAACTCAATGCATTTAGGTGTAGTGTGGTGTAGTGGATTTGCTGAAGTTCAAACCGAGCATCAGAATGGTGAAGAAAGGGGATTTAAGTGACTGAACGTGGAATAGTTGTTGGTGCCAGATGGGCTGGTCTGAGTATTTCAAAAACTACCGATCTACTGGGATTTTCACACACACCCATCTCTATGGTTTACAGAGAATGGTCCGAAATATTCAGTGAGCGGTAGTTGTGTGGATATATATGTCTTGTTGATGTCAGAGGTCAGAGGAGAATGGGCAGACTGGTTAGAGATGATAGAAAGGCAACATTAACTCAAATAAACACTCGTTACAACCAAGCTATTCAGAACACTCAACACGTGGAACCCTGAAGCAAATGGACTACAGCAGCAGAAGCCACACCTATCAGCTAAAAAGAGAGAACAGAGGCTACAATTCAGACAGCCTGATAGATATAGAAGATTGTAAAAACGTGGCATGGTCTGATAAGTCTCAATTTCTGCTGTGACATTCAGATAGTAGGGTTAGAATTTGACATAAAAACATAAAAGCATGGATCCATCCTGCCTTGTCTCAACTGGATAAAAAAGGATATTTTCTTGGCACACTTTGGGACCCTTAATACCAGTTGTAAATTGTTTAAACGCCACAGCCTACCTGAGTATTGTTGCTGACCATGTCCATCCCTTTATGACAGTGTTCTAATGGCTACTTCCAGCAGGACAATGCACCATGTCACAAAGCTTATCTCAGACTGGTTTCTTGAACATGATAGTGAGTTCACTTTACTCAAATGGCCTCCACAGTCACCAGATCTCAATCCAATAGAGCACCTTTGGGATGTGATGGAACGGGAGATTCACATCATGTATGTGCAGCTGAAAAATTGTGATGCTATCATGTCAATATGAACCAAAATCTCTGAGAAATGTTTCTAACACATTGTTGAATTATTGTGATTTTAAAAAAAATTACCAGGGACTAGGGCACTCAGAAACAGGAGCGCCAGAGCAGAGAGAAGAAGGCATTGTGTTGACACCTCAGTTTTTGTAAAAATTAAATGTCCAGTTCTTTATTTTTCCATTTTAGTTTATTCACTAGTATTATTTCTATGTTTTGTGAAATGCAACAGTAAGATATAAGTAGCACTGGAGCGGCCGGCCTCTTCTCTAACCAATAGTAGCATGTTGAAATAAGCTTTAAGCGTTAAATTTTGACATGATAGCGAGGTACCTTTGCTAGACTGTAGCGAAAAGAAAATATGGCGGACGCGTAATTTGCGAGACCCCAAACACACAGTAAATAAGCTAATGTTAAAACGCCAGTGTATACAAGTGCTGAAAAGATGTAAATGTGTTTTGTGCATGAAATATCCCCTTTATGTTAGTCACGTTAAAATTATTGCTACATCTTTAAACCTAAGACTCGTCCATTGGTGTCAGTACTGCCATATCATTGGCTGAACCACCAGCAGTGCAAGAGCAAACACTTTTATTGGAGCTTTGCAAGATGGATTTTTGGGAGTTTGAACAAATCAAATAGTATTCAGCTCCCCATGGACTTTTTTCAGATTGTTCTGACTTAAAGACTTGCAGATTTACCCAGATGGAGTGATTATAGAATTACATAAACACATAATGTTTGTCAACATATTTGTGGTTCCCCGTTTGTCATTGATGTTTGAGAAAAGCAGTGCATGTACGTGTATACTCACGTAGAAAATGCTTCTCCAGTAAGGCAATTTCCAGGTGGCCTTTGACTTCGTTGAGTCGATCGGACTCCGACCTCTGGAAGTCCTGAATGGCTGCTGCCATGGTGGGAGACCCCGAACCTGCCTGTACCAAAACAAACATGATTTATTACAAGCAATTCACTAATAAAGGCAGGTACTAAAAGAGACATCGAGATATATTTAGTTCCAGACATGTAAGCAAAAAAGCAGGAATACCCCTAACACACAAACATAGTATTAGCATGGACCATGACTCACACTACCTTCCTGTCCCGGATCAAGTCCAGCTGGAGCCAAAAATGAAAAAGAAGGCGACAAAGAGGAAAATCCCCTTATTTTGAGCTCCACTGATGACTCACACAGCAACTCGACTAAGGACTTTACCCTGCCCTGACACACAACACTTAGCAGCTAAGGTGTGTGTAGGTGGAGTTAGCGGATGACAAAGATGAGATATGATGTTGATTTGAGAGTGAATGGGGGACCGAGAGATGGTAAATGAGGAAAAAACAAATAACAGAAAAGACGTAGAGCTTGCGCAAGATGGGCTTTGCTGTTCATCATCCAGCTAGAATCCTTTAAGAGACTCCTGCCATGCACAAACACACTGCAGCAGCTTCTCCCCGACAGCACCCGGCATGGTGTGCGCGCTGCCACAGACCCACTGCAATGTCTTCAGCTGATGTGCTCCCCGCAAAAGAGAAATAGACCCAGAGCGAGGGAGGGGGGGTTGCAGGCAGAGCGAGACAGCATAGAAACTGCCGTTGACCTGAAAACACTTGCTTTGCTTTGGGAAAGAGCCAAAGCCTAACAAGATGCAATAATGTCAAAAATAAAAAAGTACAATAAAAAAGAATGCTTTAGCAAAAAAACATTTAGCATCAAAAAGAATATGAAATGTAAATGAAGACTGCAAAATGAGAAAATTTATCCAACAGACAAAGAAGAGAAGGACACTGAATATGAGAGTAGGTATTTATAGATTTATAGATGTTTTGTTGCCTAGTTAGTACTCCACAAGCTTTAAAGCTCCTTGATTAGTTTTGGTTTTTCAGCTAAATGCTTTCTAAATGTCATGTGCATAATGAAAGCACACCTTCATCAAGTCACAGTCAGTACATCCTGCTTTTCGAAAGTAGGTCATGTTCTGACGTCACTCTGAACAATTACAGGTTGATTAATTGTTGTGTCCACCTCTCATTTGCTCCAATGTGTCCAGAAAAAGTGATATATTATATTACTCCTGAACCCATTGGAATCACTAAATTCATTTCAGTAAATATAATTTATTCATTCATCTTCTACTACTTAACACTTACAACCAATCACCCCCAATCACTATGGGCAATTTAGATTCACCAACAGCTTTGCATGTGTCTAAAACATATCTAAGGTGATTTGAAAGATTATGACAATAAAACATTTCCTCGCCTTTTTAAAACTCAAATTAGGGCTGTGACGGTATGGGATTTTTTCTTATCGCGGTGATGAAGCAAAAAGAATTGCGATTTGGCGGTTAACCTGCGGAGGTTGAGCCATTCTGCAACCATCCCCGCCGCCGCCGGCTGCTCATTAGCTGCAGCATTTTAAGTTTAAAAAAAAAAAAAAAAACTCTGTGAAATATGCTGACGTCGGGCCTCCACAACCTAGGTAGGCTGTGTGAATTTAAAGTTTTATTGTTTCTATTCATTTGTGTAATTAATCTACATAAACAAAGACAATACAACGCTTTTGTCCCCTTTTTGTTTTAAGTATTGATGAAGAGAGCGCAAATTGCTGCAGCGGCGAGAAGGACAGTGGTGCACGGCGCGCGTAAAGGAGTAATTCATTGTTTGCGGGCACGGCAAAAATACTTCAATCACATCACTAGCTTGAAACATGGCTTAATTAAATATCAGACACACACACAAAAAAATCCCCCTTATGTTTAATGGACTGTCCCTCCATTGCGCAGGATGCGGGCTTTTCCCCCAGAAGCCCTTGAACAAAGGATTTGCGGAAAAAGTAAATTATTATCAAAGATGAATGTGTATATAGTTCAGATCACACATCATATGCCGTCCTGTAACTTTTAGATAAAAAAAAAAAAAATAATAATAATAATAATCATTTGCGGTGATGACCTCACACTGCAGGAGGCATCTCATTATTGCGGTATTGCGGTGATGCGGTTATCGTCACACCCCTAACTCAAATGTTTCTAACTCTTCTATTGGGCCTTTCTTTCTTTTTAAGTATTATTTTTGTATTGCTGCTGTATTGGTCATAAATCTTTTAAAAATGCCAAGTGATGTGACTTTGCTTATGGAAAGCCATTTTTACTGATACCTCGTGTTTAGAGACCTCTGCAGCAAGAGTGAGACAGAAGAGTCTGGTATTTTAGTCGAGTTCAAGGACAAATAATGCATCTAAAACACTGCAATTTTTGTGGACTAAATAATTAACACAGATCAACAGCCTGTCACAGCGTGACATGGGCACTCTGTATATTCTAAATACAGGAACTCAGTCTGGCAAAACCAATGAGTCCCTTCCATATTTTCCGTACCGACCAATCCCATTTTAATGCCGCTGGAGTGTTGATTTGCGTCACACTTACAAGTTTTATACAAGTCCCTTGTATAAAACAGTCAGGATGGACGCACGGAACTGCCGAGAGTTTGTTTGCCTCTGCTTTTCAATTAGTAAAAAAACAAAATATCATGACAACATTACGTGTTTAAAGTCATTTACAGGCGCTCCACCACACTCCATGTTGGATTGACGCACTGCATGTGTTCTACCTCTGTTTATTGACTTCTTCGTAGACTGTCGCCTAACTAACGTCATTCCCCGGAAGGGGAGAAAAATGAACTGGCAGCAACCCTTTCCAGACTCTTTGCTGATACAGTGAGGAGTCTGGCTTGCCAGGCTAACAGATTAAGACCCTCAACAAGTTCTGCATATAGTTCCAGAAAACTGTTTAGACATTTAAAAAAAACAAATCCAGAGTTTTAAAAGTAAAGCATTAATCATTATCTTATGCTAAAACAGCAATGTTTCCAATATTTACAACTAATGCCTGTACATCTGCCTAAATGAAGTACTGTAGTCTGCAGAGTCTGTTCTACTTTCACTTTCTTTTCTTCCAGCCTGATTTCCTGTAAAAGGCAGCTTCACTACAACTGTCAGAATGTTTAGGACCTAGCCTCTCACTGCTGTATAGACAAACACCTGCTTAGACCAGACTAAATCCAAAACAGCACAAAACGTTAGCATTCCTAATGTTAATTTTAGTTACAGATGGTAAGCTACATGCAAGAGGTCATGGTATTAAGCAAATACACAGGGTCACAAACAGACAAGAGGATTAATAGAGAAATAATTAAAGTTTATCTGTTTTATATATAAAAAACAGATAGACTGTAGATTTAAAAACACATAGATATAATCCAACCACGTTGCAAAGAGGTTAGCGCTCCTGCCTCACAGCAAAACGGTTGAGAGTTCAAACACTGTCCGACTCGAACATCCTTGGCATACACATACATCTATTAAAAAGGAATAGTATAATACTTTGTAACTATTGTAAAATATATTAATTGTAGCATTCATTACATTCAATTTAAAGTTTTAATTGCTTGTATTGACTGCAAAATGCTTGAGTGTCCTATTGTTGTAGGCATGGAGTGGACAATGCTAGAAAAACACTGTATGCTAATGCTGATGCTAAATTATTAATCCAACATGACAAAGGACAAATCCACTGAGAGAAGCACCTGACCCAGGAGCGGTAAGGAGAGGCCAAAGGGTTACAGCAGTTGTCTGTGAAGTGACTGAACACCATCTGCCCACTGCCATTCACGCTAGTTAGTATGGATGACAGAGCCTGTTGGGTCACAAAGTGTTTTCTGCAGCCCAAGGACACAATTTGTCCTCTTTTTAAACAGATGAGGTAATGAAGCTAAGGTTTAGCCCCAGGTCACGTGACGCTAAGGACAGATATGGCGCTGCAGTGTGGGTGGGTTGCTGTTTGAAAAAGGGAAGAGGAATGATGCTTTCACCAACTGAGGATGCATTGAGATATTCAGTGTCTGTGCAAGAGAAAAATGGAGTGTGCACGTCCCAGCAGGAATAAGAGTCTATCTGGGTCTATTTTGAGGCTTTAGAGAGTGACTCAGAGCCATGATGTGGGAGATGGGATGCCATCTCCCACATCATGGCTGGCAAAAGTGGGCACACAAAACATACTTAAGGACACAAAAGGACAAGAAAATTGTATGTTTAGAGACAAGTATCGGCTAATGATATAAGAACAAAGTACAACTGAACCCTGATGTGATCTACTCATAATGCCTTATTGTGCTGCTTCAGTGAGATGTGTGACAAGAGGAGCCATATTAACAGACATATTAAGCACTATGTGCACTAGGAAAAGTATGAAACACACTCATACAGTGGAGTATTCATCCAAAAAACAAAAGAATCCATTATGTCGGTTATAACAATTGAAATTATTCTGGAGGCAACATCCAAATGTCACAAGCCATATTGGCACAATATTTTATATTTACACAATGCACACTAGGCTCTTGTTGTGTAGCTAAGTGGATTTCTAATTAAATTGTTTTAAGATTTTGCCACACCCAAACAACTCACAAAGTCATTGTGGTCTGCTTAACTTTTGGAGCCAAGGCAAATGAACCCTAAGGAAAATAATGTAGTATCGTTGACAACCAGTTGACATTAAATTATGCAGCATTAAGCTTTCAGCTTTATTAGAATATACTGTCATTATTTCTAAAACTAATTTGGAAATAAAACGCATTAGAGATGAAGTAGCTTTGTTGTGGGTGTATACATCTATCATTATTGATGCCAGTGGATGACATCAGCAGCATGTTTTTATTGTACCATAAGGACTGCAGATTACATGAGAGCGTCAGTGTGGGAGGAGAAAGTATCAAAAACATGATCTGGATTATTTGTCATGGTTTGCTGGTTTTTCTAAGACTTTTCTCATTCATTGCTTTCCCTCACGAGGCGTCAAACCCTGGCCTCTTGTCATGAGCTTTCATCTGTTCCCTTCTTCCATTTTTCATTTCCTTCCTCGTATCTGTTTGTCTCACCACTGCTCTCTCTTTTTCTGTTTTTGTGTGGTGTTGATTTCCATCTTTGTGCCCTGTACTCTGTTAGAAAATATTTTATATTTTACAGTCTTCTTTCCTCCCTCTGCCATCAGTCTTAGTCCCTGTTTACTGTATAAACAACTGAGATTACATAAACAAAGAATCATATTAGCCTGTGGATACTCCCAGATGTGTACAGATGTCAGCGCCTCATCAAACAGAATACTTGAGTTTATTAACCTGCCACATGGTTAGTGTTAGCCTTTCAAAATGATGACCATAATAAAATATCTTAAATAACTTTTTAATAATGTTAACAAATATAAAAAAGTCATTAAAAACATAAATCCAGACCAGATTAAGCATTGTATCTGTCACTCCAGACAGCAGCCTTAGGGTCAAAACCACAGCCTCAGATAGCCAAAACTGCTTCGGAGTGACTAACCTTAAAGTACAGAAGCTTAAAAAGTTCCGTTATGGAAGTTTCACTGGTTCAAAACACATTTCTAACCCATACATGCATCAACAACAGCCTAATGAATGAATAATTAAATTTACCGTGGTTGCCACTGTAAGCCTGTACAGTCAATTAAATGAGAAGGCTTTGGGATTGAAACTATCGCACTGTTTCAGCAAACGTGACGTAATGCGAGCGCGTGCTTGTTTACCTGGTACTCACTTTCTGAATTGCCACCATAAGTAAACTAAGCAACGCTAGTGGAAAAGTAAAAAATTAATTCTGTAAACACAGGGAACAGACAGACCTCCACAGCACTCAGAACCGGCAGATTCTTCTTCGGTTGTTGTTTGTTTGTCCTCGTAAGCGTGCGCACAGTGAACACACACGACACTTGATGCAGTACTGCTAACGCCAGAGGTAGCACACTAGAACAAAAACTCCAGATCTTCAGTAATGCTCCTTTAAATAGGATAACTTAAACAATACTAGCTTCAAAAGCCAGCACCATGTAGTTTAAAAACCCAAACTTTACTATTTTCAGTGGGTAAAAATTCCAGATACAACACCTTTAGATGGTCAAAAGTCAAACTATAGTCGCCTCAGAGGGTCAAAACACAAATTAGGTCAAACTCCAAGGGCCAAGCTTAAACTACGACCACCTCAAAGGGCCAGAACTGAAGCCAAACTTAGTCTCAGTGGGTTTACAGAGATGTTCAAACAAAATGCACACCAAGGCAATCTTAAAAAAAACCTAAGCTCAAATAGGCTACAATTAAAAACGTCCAGGACAACGTACAAAAAATTTCCAGGATATTTGGGCATTTGAATTCATTTCCAGGTCATAACTGGAAAAGTATTCCCTAAATTTGCGAACCTTCAAATAGTCATTTCAGATTGTCAAACCTACCTGAACCAAGTTTAAGCAAAAAATATAATAATGAGGCACAATATACTCACAATATACTCACTACTAATGTGACAGATAGTAGTTCAATCTAAAAACAGAGAAGTCAAACACACACAGCTCCCTTCAAATGTAAGTAAATACTTACAGGGTCTCTCTGGAGGTCGTCAGTGTCCCTCGGAGCTGCTCTAGGCTTCAGCTGCATGTCGTCGCCACATTCGTTGTCGGAGGCGGGCGGCGACTCTGCAAGATCAGGAAAGTCGTCTCTCGTCCTGGGGCCTCGGAAGCGGATCTTGTCCAGGCGCTTTAGCATGGTCAACACCGCGCACCTGGGCTTTACCTTAACATGGCGGACGGCAACCCTAAGGAACAAAAAAAATCTAATTAATAATAATAAAAAAAAAAAAAGGAAAGACAGAAATGTTAGTGGTTTAACTTGATATGTATAGTCTGTGAAGTTTCCCTAAGATACCATTTGACAGTGGAAACTAAACTGAAACCAGAACATTATACTGAACCATAATGTTGCTGAATCTTGTGTTTCCATAAAATATAAAGCAAAATTTTGAAATGCCACAAAAAAGGAATGTGTAGGTGTAGGTTTAAATCACGGCAGATAAATGAATTTTATGCATTCCCCATCTGGAGATGGAAGGTACAAAACTTCCATTATGTACTGCCTGAATAAACAGTTCATCATTAAATTGAGGTTGTGCGCCTTAATGGTTGTGTTTTGCCAGTGATTGCTGAAATACAGTAATGAGAGATAGAGAAGGGGGCTTCTGCTAGAGCAATCAAAAAGAGACACTTGCAGGAAGAAGAGTGCTGCAGTGTTTGCTCTTGATTCAGCAGTGCATTCTGTCACTGCAGCAAAATGATGTCATAAATATAATATGATTTTAGAGATTAAGATTTATAGCCTCAATAACAAAAAGAAACTCAATATTTGTCAAGTAAATGAACTAACTTAAATAACTATAAGTGTTGAAAATTTGTCTGACCACAACAGGTGCAGACAGTTACTGGCAATAGAAACAATAGCACACAGACTTATATTAGTTTGTCATTTACATAGAAGAATGTATACAATTAAAAACAAATTAGCAAGACACTATAATGTCACCCATATAAATTTAAAATTATCTATTGAAGCCGCAGGAGTCTATGGAGCCAGAGCAGACCTTATTATCATATTTGAAAAGAAGCCAGAGATCGGGAAGTACAAAGCATGAGAGCCACAAAGTAAGATTGAACAATATCTAGGGATGAAAACAAATGTAAAAATAAAAATAAAAATAAAAATGTAAAAATAAATGTGAAATGGACAACATAAAAATGGATTGATTCACCATAAAGACCACAAAAATAGTCCTGACTTTACACGTTTTTGGAATGGTAGTCAGTGAAATGAAGCTTCTTGGAGCCAGCCCTTACATTCACATGAGAGTCCCCATCAACCCTTGTTCCACAAGTTTCACTGTCTAAGATAACACACCTGTAAACTCTGCACATTACTGTTGCCTTTTTAAACCCAGAGTATCCTGTAGGTCTGATGTTTGAGTGAGAGTTGCTGACTGAATCAAACAAAAATGTGACACCCTGTAGTCCACTATTGTTTACGAGGATGTCATGTCTGATTTGTGTGAGCGAAGAATGTCAAACAATGTCACCACAATCAATCAGTCAGACTTTGAGAACTCTGGGAAAATACGAAAGGCATAGCATGTTGTTGTTGACTGCTGCCATTTGGTTGAGGATTAGGGGTAGTTTTTTGTGATGTAATCTGCTGTGATTACTTCATCAGCATCAGGCCTGACTGAATGACTATTCTCTGCCAGCTGTCTCCTGGGTGACCTGTTAGTAAAGGATGGCTTAGCAGCAATCTCATTCTTTCATTTTCAAGGACTTTACAGGAAATTACTAGTAATAATGTACTTGGTTTAACGTGACACTACAAAAAGGGCCAAAACATTTTCCCCCAGAGAAGCCGGAGGTGGGAAGGGAGGTCTGGGCTTTCCTAGAAGTGGTAGAAAAAAAATGAGATGCCAGAGGTACAGATGCATAGTACAAGACTTAAAACAAAACTATAAACAACTTGACTTGGAAATCTGAATACCCCTTTTGGCAAATTAGTTAAAATTGTTATAATATAAAGAAAGATATTTGTGAATGTCCATCACATAGAACACCACAGAAGTGTTTTCATAGCAGCAGATATTTGTCATGACTCATGACATTACAGTTGCTGATATTGAGATAACAATAAATGTGTGAGACACTGCACAGACCAATATTCTGAACACACATGTTGAACTTGAATCTTGACACAGCAATAGAAGACTATAACGGACATCATTTATAAAATAAACTTGAGGCTACAGTTCACACAGGCTCATGAAATATAAAAAATATAAGATTGCAAAACGTTGCTTGGTCTGATAAAATGAGTCCTGCTGTGATATTTTGATGATGGGGTTAGAAAATGGTGCAAACAACATGAAATCATGGATATAGCACATCTGCCACAATTACTTCATATTCAAAAGACACTTAAGGTATCATTGGACAAAATGGAACACATCAGTCAAAACTATGCTTGTGTAAATGAATCACGTAAAACTCCATGCAATTGTCTATGTTGGAAAAATAAACATTCGAAGCTCAGTGGAAGATCAATTTTGTTCCTGTTACAGCTTCAAAAAAGGAAAAAGAGCACCTTTGTAGGAAAAGCACACACATGGCTCTAGACTTTTTACACTGGTTGCACATAATTTTTTTTCCTTAGTTGCACCAGCACAAAAGTTAGGTGAAGTCCCTACCAGACCTATTTCCACTGGGTTTGTTCAAAGACAACAGCATGTGCCTGCAGGGCTACCATAGTAGTTCACAGTAAGACGAGTGTTATGTGGACATTTCACTAAACATGCTCTGCAGCTAGATTCTCACGAGAACTGTAAGTTTACAAACTCACAAATACCCATCTTGACCAGCTCCAATCAAAGTATTCACGCCCCGAACCCTGGCTTTGTTTCTTACAATGCTGTGGCAGCCCTGACAGGTCTGGGCGTGTTTTTGATTTGAAGATATAGACAAACGTTTTATTGTTTTATTGGATATAGTGCGGTTGATAAATCCAATCAAAGACCAGGTATTCATTTAAAGTACCTGCCCTTTTGCTTTGAGCAGGAGTCCTCCCAGATATTACTGTGGAATAGGCTATGTACTGTGGAGCAGTTCTATCTGGCATCTGGAGTCAAGGTTAGGGTGACACAGAGGCCATTAAACTTCACACTCTATCCTTAAATAAACTTTTTCCATTTCTGATGCTCTGTTTGAACTTGAACAGCAGGTCGGCCTGACCGTGTTTACAGCCTATCTCTATTCATGAATAGTTTACCAAGCTGACCTAAAATAGTCACCATAGATATAGATCTCCCAAGGTTTCTCAGAAAAATGTGTGGGAAACCAGCTTAATAATTGGTTGACTGGTAAAATTGGCACTTTTATAAATATTTTCATGTACATAGCAATGCCAAATTGAATTGTACAGCCAGAGTTCAATTTGTTGAAATTGCAGGGAACAGGTGGGCTTATCTTTTCTTGTTGAAGGGTGAGCATATCCAGTGAGCAGCAGGTTAATAAGCACTTCCCTTCGCTTGTCAAGAGAACTGTCACAATGAAATCTCTGTTCGCAACAAACCCACACACAGATGCTGCAGCTCTGTGACTCACTGGTCAGTTCATGCTATTGAAAATCCAGCTGGAATATTGACTTAGGAAAGCAGCAGGCAAGAATAACACTACACCTTCAGCAATGGACACTTCTATTTAGATAATTGTCTACTGAGGTACGACTATCAAACAGACAGAAGATGTGTCAGGTCTGGAAGACTAGGCACCAACAACTGTGTGGCTGTACATCATTCTGTGTTGGTGTATGTCTGACTTGTAGCGAAGCATGATTGACAGCTTATTGTCTAATGCAGGAATGAACTGACATGACGTTGTTTTGGCTCTATCAGTGACACCTAACAGTGGAGGACTCTGAAGACTGCAGCTAGCTTTAAGTGCTTTCCAAAAGAAAACAAATGTCTACTACAAAGATTTTGGTCTCACTGTTTGTTATTGACTATTTAAACCCCTCTAACTTTACAGGAGATCTGGCTTTAGTGTTTCTCTTACACAAAATGAACGATCAACATCAACCTAGTGCCACTAGCTTAGAAAAAAACTGCAACTTTTTTTATAATAAAAAAGGGATTAAATTAAAAACAGACATCTTTTTCAAGAATGTTACACATTTACAGTCAGTTCCACAAATGCTTTTTTAACTTCTGATTTATATATCTGTGCTAGCATTAGTAGCTAGCTTTCTTTATGTTTTAATGTGATGTCCCATGAGTTTTAAAGTAGGGCTGAATGTGCTGCATAAAAATTTTACCTTATAGTAAAATAATGTACTTTAAAAATGCATATAAAGCAATACCTATTCATTTGTTCAGGAAAGACTTTTAAAACATTGCATTTTCCGCTAAGCCTGGCCATTTCAAAATCATGGTATATCCTTAAGAATTCCTTGCCTAACAAATTTCACTGTCAGGTCTTTTCTCCAGCTATATTACATTCAGAAAATGCTTAATTTTCACCAAATTTGAGTAACAATACACCCGTGGCACCTTGGTAATAGTTATGCACAAATTGTCGCTCCAGTTCTAGGGTGTTTCTGCATTTTGTTTTTCTGCTCCTTTCTTATTGTCTGCCTTTTTCCGCTGCTCTGTGGCCTACCACTATTATTTATTTCCTTTTTAAGCATTTCAACCTGCTATCCAGAGGCGGTTTGTGCCACACCACCTCTAAAAACAAGAAAAAAAGATTAAAAGAAAAGACAGGAGGCACAGAGGAGGAGGTTTTAGCTCAAGGTCTGATCTCCATGTGCATAATACTACGAGAAAACACACAAACTGCAGTGAGCGTGACGCATTTGCCTGGTAAAGAACAAACGCAAAAACACCTCCATTCAGCCTGAGCCAGTTGTATGTCACTGAAGACAGAGTGGTTCGGGGAGGAGAAAGACTGGTGTTGTGGTTATAAAAGAGGTAAAGATATGCACAAACGTGTACATTAAACAAATTGGCAATGAGTCTCACTATACAACAGGCTAATGATGTTTGTTTACTGTTTGTATGAGTAAGACTAAGCAGATTTACAGGCCTGGACAAGCCTCCACTGCGCTGTGCATGGGAACGCTTATGTGTCGCAGTAATCTTCTACTAATGACCTGTAGTAGCTGGGGGTTACTCCTGGTTACTCGGTCACTTTTTCTGCCTCGGCCAATCACGATTCACCTCTTGAAGAGAGACACATACCCTTTGGCCTAGATCAGTGCTTCCCACTTTTTCTTGCTTCATAAACCACTCAATTGGACATTTCCATAATTAAAAACAATGCTGGAGAAAATAAATTTTCCTCTTGTGCTGTAAAACTTAATAATTATTGGAGTTAAGTAACATTTAGTTCAGTTAGACATGGCTGCTAATGCAACTTTTAGTATTGTATTGGTCCTGTCAGAGGGGAGAAGACTTGTTAACAACATAAATGTTAAACTAAGTTCTCCTTTCATATTGTGGTTACCATTTAACAAATTTAAGTCACATTAATTTTGTTCCCTTGAGGTAATTTCTGACTTAATGTGCATAAAGTAAAAATTGTAACATATTGACCCAGGAAGAATAGCAACAGCTTATCTGTGGCTAATAGGCATCTTAATTAAATAAACTAACAAATGGTAAACACAGTCAGCTGTTTCCACTTTGTGAGAGTGATATCTGAGAACAAATATTTGTGTAAGAAATTAAGGAACCATAAAAATTTGACAGTTCAGATAAGTAAAAGGCATCGTTATTTCAATTGGGCCCAGCTATGGTATTATCCTTGTTGCCTGGTTTAAAATCAAGACACAAGCCAAAAATAAAGCTTATTTTAACAAGTAGGCTTTGAAAACTGTTAATACGAACTGTTTAATTTCCTATGACAGACTTTCACATGGCTCTCTAAAAGCTAAAAATGTAAATCTGTAGTTGCCAACAGGATGTTACCACTTTACCCACACAAATGTTTCTGATGCGTTACTGCTTCCTTGCACATCTCAGTTGTCAAGAGCAAAAATGAAGGACATTTCATTGATTCATAATTTATTTACCTCCTTGAAAGTCATAATCATGGAGCCCATTCCAGCTAAACCTATGATGCAAAACAGCAAGACCTTATATTTGTTTTACACTTCAGTTAATTAAATTGCAGCCTCTCTAACATTTCACTTTTATAAACATGGTCTTACCTCTGTGGATATCCTATAGAGGAGGCATTTCAACCATATGAGACATGGGATCTCTTTCTACTATTACACTCTCATACTGTATCTCTGTTTCCTATCAAGTGCCGTATAAGAACAAAGGGGCAGGAACTAAGCAGTGAAAGCACTTAAACAAAGTACAACAGAGACTGAGAACTCACACAAGTAGGCCACTTTGTTTTTGCAAGTGTCGTTTCTGGGACAGCAGACAACTCAGGTTTTGTCCTAGCACTTGTTAAAGGGAAATGCCACAGCGGTGTAGATTTACAGTCCGCTGAATTTACACAAAAGTGCTGTAAAATCAAAGAGACCTGTCCACTTATCATTATCTGACAACCTTCTGTGAAGCTCTGTAACTATTCTGGACTTTTACATGTATTATAAGACAATGAGGAATGTGAGTGTTGGAATAGAAGGTTAGCTCATCAGGTTGCACTGACAAAAAAAATTCCAGTGGTATTTAAACTTTTGTTGTCCATTTTGATCCACAGTCTTCTGTCAATTGAAAGCCCTGTAAGATCGAAGCGTTGGGTTAAATTTGGGATTCTGGAAAAGCACCCTATGTTTTCATCTCAGCTTCATTGCATTTGATGTAAGGCAGGAAAGAGCAGACATTGTGAAGTTTAATTAGAGCGATTAAATGTATTCTGCTATGTCTGCAGTTGGAGGCTAAACAAGAAGCTCGCAGAATATACAAGCTGAGTCTCGGCCAAAAGATTTGACAGGAAATGGTAGGAACAAGATAAGAGCACTAGCTTTCGTCCATCCATTAATGTGACCCTCTGGGCAGAGTGTTGTTGGCTGAACAAAAATAAAAAGTAGTGTGTGGCAGCATGCATTTTTCAAAGCCCAAATCCTGTTTGGTCCAGGTTATTCCATCTAAAAGTCCCCCTAAGAAACCGTAGTGAGATTTACAATGCAAGTATTGAATGAAGAATCGGTGAAATTTGCAAAAACTATGGACACTTTGAGGGAAAAAATGTTGGTGGTTCGTCTTTTTCAAAAAACAATTATTCTCTGATGTAACAAAAAAGATTCCACACAAGGACAGTACTAATGGGTTTCTGTGGGAAGAAAAACTCATTCCTCTAGTGAAGCCAAGACACATCTGTAAAACCAATCTGTCTAGACTAGAGAGCAATAAAAATCTATTTTGTAGTGACTATTTTTATTTGTTTTAAGTTGTTTACTGTCTTAAAAGGTCTTGCCAAATACCACCTATACAGCGATAAAATACAAAAGTGTAAGCCTATCAACCACACAAATAGCAGTTTATTGACTTTTATCCACGGTGTTCTACTTTTTTCCTATCAAGAAACTATATTTCTCAAACTAATAGCTTTTTAAAGTCACATTTGGAACAAGTTCAGCTTTTTAAATGGTCCAGTGACAAGGAATTGCAAAGCATACAATATAATAAAGCTTTAGTCAAAACAAACAAGTCTACATTGTGTAAAGTTTTACGGTTATTTCATCTTTTTCAGAGACTCCCAAGTTACCACAAAACAAAACAATGTGGGGATGTTCATGGAGACAAGAAGCTACACTCTTTACCATTGAGCATGATATGAAATATACAGTAGATTAAGGCCAAATGATGCCTATTACCCTACTATTAAATCACACTACAAGAATCCAAACATCCCACTTTACTGCTACTATTTCTGCATGCAATTATATAAACACTGATACAATAAATCAATACTTCCTACACAATAGTCACAATCGATCTCTCTAAAATTGGGTGTACAGTGGTGACAAATAAGGCAAGATCAATTAAGGTCAGCCAGATAAAAAACAAACAAACAAACAAACAAAACAATAGAGGAATGGACTTTTGAATCACTCAGCTATCAAATTTTTAATTAATCTTGTCATGGCCAAGCAGATTAACGACAATGGACACATCAATATAAAAATACCATCTCTTCACTTTACTTTAAGCGTCGTTATATATTGCATACATTCTCCAAAACAAAACGTGTAATGGCCACTGTAATAAAATACATGTGAAGATTTTAGAGTTAATATGTGTGACAAAATACACTTTATTATAGAATAATAGCAATTGAATTAGAAAGTTAGTTTGTAAAGCAACGCTAGGAAAGAGGCTCACTTCGAAAAGGGAGTACAGAAATTTCGAAGTGGTCCTTAAAGGTAGCATTTGGATTTTAAAAAATGACGTATAAATCGACGACCGTTGGAAATTGGTGAAACGGTTTCGTTAAAACATTAACAATAGGCATAATTAATGCTAATTTGTCGGTAGTAATTGAGTTATTGTGAGGCAGAAGCTGAGTTATTCGCTAGATAGTCGTAAGTCTACAGTCAGGTGCGCAGTTTAGCTTTTTATAAACCGAAAATGGTCGGACATGTTTTATTTTTTATTTATTTTTGAGGCAAACTGAATAGCCTTATTCCTCTGCAACGCTGAACACACAGTAAAAAGGAAAGGGTGACGTGTGAATGTGAAAATATCTAATATTTTTAATAAGCTAAAGACAAATCTTCTTTCTTACCCAGCACGTAAATCGTAGCAAAGTTTCATGAACACAGAGATTCCCTTGAGTCTACTTTATCCTTCAGTACACCTGCTGCTGCTCAGGATGACCACTCTAACGCCAGTTCACGCTCAAAGCTGTTCATTTCGTCCTTCCATCCCCACAATATCCGTTTGTTTGGCCTAAATGTCGTCTCCTGCTGGCTGTAGAACGGTCAACCAAGACTGGGATGGGGTCGGGATAAAAATAAATACCAGTTGCGTGCCCTCTCCCTGAAGAGAACCTGTCCTGACCAGTTAGCGATGGCCCGGAGCGTACGGATACTAGCTTTCCTCTGGCTCTTGTTGATTTCGCAGAAACGGCCGGAGAGCTCAGAACAGGGCCGACGAAATTTCGTCAGTGTTGGGATGAGCTTTCTTAAAGGGGCCGCTCAAAGCTGCGGTGCTGAGGCAGGACGACAGGAAAGAGGAGGGCGCGCACACAGCCGCCTCTCGTTACCACCGCCTTGTGGCTGCCGCTATCATGTAATGCTTAATCATAAAACAGGTGGCTAAACAATGGCCACATTCATTGTAATGTAAATAAGGATATTATAAGAGAGTTCTATGGCTAAAATATTTTTTCTGTGTGTATGTTGTTGCCAATTAGGCGTTTTTGTGGTGAATTACACCATTGTTGTTTTATTATTATATTATGCTCTTTTTCAACACATTGGCAGGTTTACATGTTTAATTTTTTTATATATAACTTTTTGTATTCTCAAATAGCTATACTGACCGGTTGCTCTTTTAGTGCATTCACTTCAAGTGTGAAAGCTCATTTACAAAGCTCCTTAAACGTGCACTAAAATCTCATTAAAATGTGAACCGACACACAGCTGTCTAAGTGGATGGATAACAGGGAAAATGTGTGACAAGATAAAATCACATGGCTTGACAGCTTCCAGAGAGCAGAAAAGAACGTCTTTATTTTGGAATTAAACAAATTAACAAGGTATCTGGGGATAAAAGGTAAAGGTAATAGATGTTTTGTCACTGGATTGATAAAGTCAACAGCTATCTTTTATGACTTTTAGTACCGTTTTTCACCTTGTGCTTTCAAATTGTTGTATTGATGTACAATGACAATAAATTAACTAGGATTAGGCACTGGTTTATTGTCTACATTTGAATTAGAAAGGGGAAATGTAAGAGAACAATAGATAAATCATAAAATTCACAAAATAAGGAAAAATTGTGTGTCAAGGTTATTGTGCAACCACTATAATTGTTGAAAGCAGAGTTTGATGTTTTTATTTATGGAAGAGGCAGACTCTAGTGGTACAAAGTGAAAGAGTTGTAGCGGAAACTTACAAGAATATTGCTGTAATACAATACACATGGTCTATGAGGCTCAATACAATATAATTTCCTATCTTCAATCTTGAATTTTACAAATGGCACTTGCATTTGCATACAGTAACCCCCTGCACTGCTGTAGTTTGAAAAGCAACACAAATTTCAACACAAATATCACACAATGTCTAAATTTTACCAAACAAATAATACAATAAACCCTTGTAAAAAAAAAACTGCAGAGTTCTTGTTTCATTTTATGTGTGAATAGAAATAAATGTTAAATAATTGTATAGAACTGACCTTTGCATGTTGTCATTTATGAGGCTCTGCAGGTCTTCTGCAAGAAAGAAAAACTAACATTAGCTGTGTGCTCTGTGTCATCCATGTTGTAGCCCACAACTAAAACTATGAGTAATGTTAAAGTCTGTTCCTCTGTCCTGTAGACTACACAACTACAGTGTGAGTGAGTTTAGCATCCTCAGGACAGAGAACACAAGAAGTTACAAGAGAGACATGGATAGAAACAGGCAGAGAGTGAAACTGGAGTCATCTGACTTTCTGGCCTTTTAGATGAGACCAAGATTACAGGAAAGTAGCTGCCAGCACTTCATCTGCTGCTGTCAGAGTACCAGTGAGAATCACCTTGCACTAAAGTCACAACCATGCTCAATTCTCTATTTAAATACACATCTCTTTACCCAAAATGCTGACAAAGTACGAGTAGTGTGCTTTTACCTTCTCCCAGGTCGTATGTCGGTGGAAGATAAGTCCATATTGATCACTTCACTGTTGATCATTTCTCTCTTGTTGAGGCCAGTGCTGAAGTGAAGGCAGGGCTTGCTTCACTTTACCTTACTTTATTTGTTTAGGCAAATGTTTGGTCTTATGAGAAGAGTGGGTGTTTTCCATTCTTAATCCAGTACTCCGAAACAACAAAGATATTTATATGTGAGTGGTTATCAAATGTACCAGCACTTTTGAACAGTTTGCACTGAGTTGAAGCGAGAACACGTCAATAACAGTGGCTAATTAATTACAATTGTCTAAACAGCAGTAATTGTACAGTTACATTTAGATCAACCATTTTTGAAGAAGATCAGGTTGTAGTTTAGACATTTTTCTTATATTGATCCCATCCAGGACAGGGCCTTTCTATGTGGAGTTTGCATGTTCTTCCTGTGTAGGTTTGTACAACAGTCCCCCCCAAACACACATGGGACCAGGACTCCCCTGAAAGAGATTTGTAATCTCAGTGGGACTTTCCTGGTTAAATAAAAATAAAAAAATAGATTTTGTGTTTGGTTTTGCATTTGTCGTTTTGAACTATCTAGAATGACTAGAATGTCTCTTTGTAGGTGGCACTATGGACTCCTGGTGAACACCTATGTCAAAACATTTACAACTATAATTTAGCTATTGCTTGGACTGCTTATACAGGTCACACAAAAATGCAGTTTTTTTAGATTTTGTAATTGTAAATATTTAAATAAATATTCTTTAATTCGTCATTGCCGCTTGTCATCAATGTATCTGCACATTTAGATTATATAATCATTAAATATATTTTCAGCACACATACTCTGTAGTTCTTATATCACAAGGCCTTCTCAAGTGTTTAGGATTAACAGTGTAAGTCTCATTTCTTAGGACATTAAACTCCACCAGGGGGTACAACATATACATAAATATTCACATGTGTGGCTGAGATCAGTCAGATGTCTTGTGGCAAAGGCGCTGCTCTTGAGGTTTCCCAAATCCTCCCTCTGCGCTGATTTAGAAATCCTGTAATAAACCTCTTAATCCCAAAACCAGCATTTTCTAGTGGGTTGCACAGCAGCGCACCCCTTATGCAACTGTCAGAGCGTAAACACACGTGGATAAGGTGGCTGAATAAATACCAGCATGTTTTCTTTTTATTTATTTCTTTTTAGGACAGCTTACAATGCACATTAAGCTGAAGTAGAGATGATTGTACCATAAAATAGCTTAACAACTATTTTGTAAATTTCTAATCTGTCGTCCTACATCATACATGTTTGTGGTGGTAGGGGAAACCGGAGCACCCAGAAGAAACCTATGCAGACACGGGGAGAACATGCAAAAACAGAAAGGCTCTGCCCTGGATGGGAATTGAACCCATGATCTTCTTTCTGTGAGACACTGTGACGCCTTTTGAGTTTCCGTTCAAATGTAATTGGACTCTGCACAGTAGAGTTGTGCTACTTTGTGTTGTGTAATGTGTGTGTTGTTTTTCCAGTGTTGTCTTAAGTGTTAGCCGAAATGTTAACAGGTAAGGTAAGTATGTAAGGTTCACAATGTAGATACCTTTGTGGTGTTTTGCAATGCAAATACTTGCTGCTACTGACTTCTTGCTCTACTGTCAACACTGTTTCAAGTGTCTTGAAATATTATCTTTTTGTGGCAATTTGTTCAAATCATTTAAGACCGTCACAGCAAGAAAGTCCTGGGTTCAATCCAGGGCAGGACCTTTTTGTGTGGAGTTTGCATGTTCTCTCTGTGTTTTTGTAGGTTTCCCCGTCCCTTAAATACTTAATAAAAAACAATAACAAGTAGCTCCAACATCAACCATTGGCAGTTGTCCATGGTCAGGGGTATGGCCAATTGAAATAACTGAGACTGTCTGAACAAACGGAGACGAACAATGGTTAGATCTGCAAAAAGTCTGTAAATTCTTAGGTTAAAGAGCTCAAAAACATAAGAAAATGTTTATTTGTTCAGAA
This sequence comes from Neodontobutis hainanensis, assembly GCA_024349245.1. NCBI lineage: Eukaryota > Metazoa > Chordata > Actinopteri > Gobiiformes > Odontobutidae > Neodontobutis > Neodontobutis hainanensis. Next base: position 928,265 of record JALDNG010000042.1, on the reverse strand, counting down.
ATTGAGTACAGAGGAATGAACATGCTTGATTGTTTTATAAAGCTGTGCATATGCACATGTGAAATAGGAACACACATTTTATAAACCACTTTCCAATTTTTGCTTTAATTCAATTGTCCTTAAACTAAGACTATATTAAACTACATATACACAAAATCTTTATATACTGTACATCCCTACACGTTGAAAAATGGGTGCACGTTTGCATCCTTTCCAGCAGATGGCGATGTTGTACCTTGTCCTTTACCTGACTGACCTGTACTTCTGTTGTGTTGTTATTGCAGGTGCCAACTGTGGCTCTTATGAGTTTGAATTATTTAGTTTGGGCTGGCTGTGATGGGACTCAGATAAAGACAAATGTAGCAGTTCATGTTGTTAATAACATCCCTGCGTGATTTCAACAGAAGACAAATTTAAATTTTGTTTAATTAACTCAGTATACTAAAGGTGTTTGGTTTGAAACAGTAGCCATGTGTTTATGAGTTCTACACAAGACTGTTTCACATGCGACTCAATACCTTTGACCTTGCTCTTTGCCATATCTTTGCACCTTATGCCACTTGAGGCTAGGCCTAGCTTGCGTTGCCAAGACAACTAAGCATCCAATCAGATCGTGAAACCTGATGCCTCTTTCTAACCTTTCATGCTGCCTGCTCACAATTTTACCTGGCAAGTGGTAGCCCTGTCCAGACCTTTTTTTATTTTTTTTTTATTTTTTTTTACATCAGCGACCTCAGTAAATCTACCTTATCTGCAGTAAGATGTGGAGCAATCCGAGCATGTTTCCATGTCATTTTTTATTTTTTATCTCATCAAACAGGGGCTTATGTAGTGTTATGTTTTATTACGAGTCCAGCTTTTCAAGTTCATCGTCTCTTGAGGTTGTGTAAAGTCGGCTTACTTGAGGAATGCCAGAGGTCTTAAACAAGGCTGAGCTGGGGAAAAAATGTAAATGTGGGAAACTTTTAGTCCAAACAACAAAGCATTGAAGATGACTATGTGCATAAGTGGTCTGTTATTGGTTTTATTTTTTATTAAAATATACTTCTAAAAATAGTTTGGTCAGTCTTGCAAGTTTATTTCTAGGCCTACTCCTTATGGTCATATAACAACCACAGATGCTTACTGTCAACCAGACACATCAGAGTGAGTAAAGGAGATTGTTAGAGAATTAGTCTGAATGAACCGGTGTATATATCTAAATGTAAAAATCTGTAATAAATAAATGCTGTTTTACTAAAAAGTTACTTCAATGAACACAACCAACTATGGGCATAACCAACACAGTAGGCTACTGGAGCCCCCACACAACAGCCTACCTTTTTATCTGCAAGATTTACATTGCACACAAAACGAGCTACCTTTCATCTTTAAGGCTTTATCTTCTTTTTTTTTTTTGTCTTTCCCAGTTCATTTATATTCACCATATTTGAGGGAAAAAAACAACTGCATTCTTTATGCCATATTTGTAGTTTTATGTTTTTGCAACATTTGGGAATGGAGCTTTTACAAAAGCTCATGTGACTTAATCCTTTTTGCAAAAATGTGTGCTCAAACAAGATTGTGCATCGCCACTAGTTCTCAGTTTGTTCTGACTGTGTAGACAGTGGGTTTTATGGAGCTTCAAATGTCCAACAGCTAAATTTTACACAGTGCACCTTTAAATGGTTTTATCCTATGCAGTAATTTACTCATTAAGACACCACAATTAACCCAAATCCCTTGAGTAGGCACAGGTTAATGAAATCATGTGAGCAGGAACACCTAATTGTATTATCATTAAACTGCATGCACTGGCAGGAGTTAATTAAGTCACTTGAGTTGGCACAGAGAAGTAGTGCTTAATTAAAAGCTATTATCAAACAGAAGCAGAGTATAACATTTTGGCAGCTGAGTCATACTGTAATAAGTTAATTATAAAGCATTACACTTTCGCAACAAAACTGTTGGAATGGTGTTGAAATAAGTATTACTTATGCCCTAACATTTCTAACAAAGTTTTATACTTCAAGCCATAAAAAGTACGAGATGGTTAAAAATTCATGTCACTTTAAATTTTACAGTCACAATCATCTTTACTTTCCAGTGTTTTTTAAAACCATAAAAAATAAATATACATTATTTTACAATACATTTCCAGTGTCTTAGATCAATATAAAATGACATTTATCAACAGCACTGATTACAAGAGGGCAAAAAAAAGGGTGGTACACAGGTTTTTGTTGAGTAGCTGCAAAATGAAAGTAAGAGCTGGGATCAAATACACGTTTAAAACCAGTCATTATATTCAGTTTATGGAAGACTTATACAGATTTTCATTGCACAGTGCAGCATAGACTTCTGAACAACATGCATTTTTATGCACCATACTAAAATAAAACCCTGTTAAATGTGTTTTGACCCTAACCCTTTTGGGCAGATGGGGTGGCTTTGGTTTCCTGGAGTGTGTTGAATGGACCAAACACAAACACTGGACACTGGAAAAGAAGGCTTCTGGTTCATAGTGCTCGAGAAAACAACTGAGGCTGGACTCCTCTTCATTGTACATTATTCATGTTCATTTAGGCCCACTGTGTGCATTACATTCAGTGTGTCACGTGCACATACACAACACACTTGACACTTGCATTATGGAGCTAAAGAAGAAGCTGGAACTGTAAAGAATGTGAAAGGCTTCTATCTGGAATAAAGGCACACATTTGACAAGTGATCTGAGAGAATTACTACAGCACATTAAAACCAACCAATCTAACACAAGCTTTGTCAGCACAAATGCATTTTCATCCTAAAACACATAATATAACATTTCCCTTTAGCATCCACACTTCTCTAAGGGTGTATTATATAAATTTTTTAGTTCCAGCCCAAAAAAGAAATTCTCCAAATGTTCTAATTAAGGCTTCTACAGATAAAGAGGTTTTCAATAATGCCTTTCTCTGGCTGGACACCACATAAGTTTGTGATAAAATGACTTCAAAATTTGTCTTTGGTGCACAGAGAGGTTTAATGGCAGCAGTGGCAGTTTATTTTAATTGCACCAAACATGGCAAGTGAGAACGCACCTTAAAACAGAGACTTGAAAACACTGTTCAGTGCTTTTGTTGATTTGAGTTACTGTAAGAAAAATAAAAAGGCAAAGGCAGGCACACACATTTGTTTTAAAATGAAAATGCATTAGTGTGGACATAACCACAAGGTTTTTACTTCTGAGCCAGTTCTGTTTTGTCCTTACTGCTGCTAAATAACAAAATAAATCATATCTTCTTCAGGTTTCATGGTATCTACAGGTTAATTACAATTCTAAATGCACTGACTGAGAGTTCATAGAAGAAGAAGGAGAAGAAGAAGAGCACTTATTCATCTGACGAATGATATGAGGAGGAATAATATGCACAGTTTAATGTCCAGTTAGTGCACAGACTTCCCCAAGCTTTAAGGGACTTGTAGTCCTTGAAATCCCGTTGTACCAGAACGTATTTTCTTCATGAGAAAACATTTGTTCGTAATTTTTTTAGCAACTGGGCCACCTCAGAGGAGCATCATTCAGGGCTGCTTCCTGTTCCAACTGTCCTTTCCTTTTCCTGTAGTGGTTTTGGCACATGGTGCATCCTCTCTTAGTGCAGTCCAACACAGCATTCCCTTTATTTTTCTCACTTCTTTTCTTGTTTCATGCTCATTTTCATGCCTCATACAGTCTTACTATTAATACTGCTCTCCAGAGAGATGATGAAACAGAGGAGCGATGGATGGACAGATCAGGCCTGTCCTGTTTTAACCCGATCTTTAGCACTTTCCAACTTCACTCCTTTTTCTCACGTCTCTTCTCCTCTGGCAGGTTCCTCCTCTCACAATGGCAGGCTGGTCTGGGTTTTCCTATTAGGTCAGATCGAAGTCTCATTACTGCCACTGTTTACAATGAAGCGAGGGACGGGGGAGTGCAGGTGAACAGGAAGTGGGTTGCAGGGGAGGTAAAAAGGGAAGACATGCATGGTGAGAATTAACTCAGGGTGAAATCGTGCAGTGTGTGACTAAGACATAGACAGTAGAGGGATAAGGGACCAATAAACTGTGTCGTCATACATATAAACTTACACACAAGGTTAGACTTAGTTTTAGGAGCCTTAAGTGAGTACCATATTTGGAAAGAGGTCCGATCTCTTTATAGTAAATGATACCACCACATACTGTTGATGTAGCTAATCATATTATTTAAAAGCAGCCATAAAAAAGTAGTCCATCTCCAATATATTTCTGTGTTTGACTTTGAAAATGTGTCCAAAAACAGACAGGCAAGCTGTCGGACCTGACTGTTTGTTAAATTATGACATATTTGACTGGCATCTTAAAATCTTGTCTAATGAAATAACTGAGAGATAGATGACAAGATTATATATATACAAATTTTGACTTTCTATTTTGCGAGCAATGCCTTTTATGGAAAGAAAATGGACTAATGAACCTAATTACAAATATGTAATGTGAATGATGTGCATGTGTATTATTGTATGTTAAAAAGACATTGGGAGATTATTTAATATCTGATGAAAAACAGGATGACTTCCCCTTAAAGTAACACTACTTTCCTTTTCAGGATGATGTGTGAGGACTCACTAAATTGTATGCAAACACATTGGTGCAAACTCACATAGGGTTTTGTTACATTTCAATATCTTATTAGATGTATTGTTATTTTTCCATTTTTAATGCCAAAATCAAAATGACTTTAATTACTTAAGGCTACATATGTTAGTGATTTTGAGGTATTTCATGTTAAAACGTTACACAGCTTTAAATGCACTGTTTGTGCACACTTCAGAACTGTGTGAAGTCTCAAAAGTCACATGACAGAACAGAGTGTTGGCCTTTTAACAATTTTTGAACATTTTGAGAGGAAAACCTTCATCTCTTTTTTGTGAATGCAAATTGTTTACACTACATTTATTTAAACTTTTATACCAAGATTTGTGAATACACATAGTTACAGATAAACAATTTTAATTAACTGCAAATGTGTTTTTTCAAAATGTGTTTAAGACCCATTTGAAAATAGTTTTGAGACTAGTTTTATTCTCTTTAACCTTTGGTCCACTATTCGACTACTGTCTATGAAGCAGGATCACACAAACAGTAAAACATGCCAATGTTTTCATGCTCAGAGGCATTAGTTGACATTACAGTCAACCTGTGTGTGTAACGTTAAAAGTGCTCTTTAGAAAACCACTTACTCTGAGTCCGACTCGTTGCCCCCGTTGACCGTCCCGGACTTCAAGTGCATGGCCACGCCCCCGTTCGTTTCCCGGTAAATGGCCGGCGCAGGTCCGACTGGTATCTGCGGCCGCGGGGCGATGGGTGGTTTGATTTTGGTGCTGTTGTCGTGGTTACCAGGACGGCTACTGTCAGAGGTGAGCGAGGGTGTCCTGGAGGTAGGGGTCATGATGTTGACGGAGGGAGGGGGCGAGGTGGTGTTGTTGTTGATGGGCGGAGGGGAGGTTATGGTCGGGGAGTTGTTGTAGTCGCTCAGCTTCTCCCTGAGACGGTTCTTCATGTTTTTGTCGTTGAGCGGAGGAGGGTAGCTGATCTTGTTCTTGAGGATACCTGAAACAAATATATATTAAAAGCAAAGACTCTTTTCACTTTAGTAAACGGTTTCTTTTCACATCCTTGTGCAGCTATCCAGCTATAGAGTAAAGACAGGTAGTGCTATTTATTGAGCCTAGTTGTGTTTATGTATTCAAATGCTTGTAGGCAAAGCACTCTAATTAAAATGGCAAAGATTGTTTGCCCATTTTTATTAAATCCACCACAAAAGAGAAAAGTGAGGACAGAAGCTCCTAAAAATGTAAAATAGCATTCAGCAATTATAGGATTTTGCAACAGGTTAGACACCTCATTCATTCTCAGTCTTGTTTATTTTATTACATTTTTATCATGAGCAATGTATATGAGCCTTTTTTATTTTTATTTTTTTTAACAATGGGTCTAACCTGACCATTTTCAGTTGCACTTTATTTTCCAGCTCTGTAATTTCATGGTAATAGTAGAGTATATATGTATTATAGTGACTTATTGCATAATGTACAAAGAATTATTGCTTGATATAACCATGTAACAACTAGATACTCAGTAATTAACCATGTAGTATTACCCATTTATTACCATGTTAATACCACAATATTACAATGCTATTACCAAGCTGTAATGTAAAGTGCTTTTCTTCCATTTATGGAAGAGCTTAAAACAAATATTCACTAAAATGCTAATTAACCCTGTATTGTCGCACCTTTCCTCTGCTCTGGCTGGTGGTTGCTGTTACTGTTCGGGTGCGTGGACGGTGTAGGATCTTTACTGGGAGTCTCTTTGTCTCTGGGCTGTGGCGTGTCCCTGTCTCTGTCACCGGTGTGGTTGAGTTTGTTTTCTGAATGCAGCTCCACGTTGACTTTAGTCTCAACCCTCAGCCGCTCGAGCCCACCCGGATCCTCGCTGTCACTGGCTGTGGTCACCTCCGTCGGCCAATAAGGCTTCACGTGATTGGAGTCAGCTGGAAAATAAGAAAGTAGATATTACAATTCAGTAGTTCTAAACAAGTCATGACAGTCTGCTAATGCCACAACTGAGAAACCAAATAATAAAATGAATGACTGTTCAGTAATATTTTGCTTTAACTAATGTTTAAATTAATAGCTTTTCCGAGACCGCTCTGATGCAGGAAACAATTAATAGTAACACACAGACTATATTTAGACAAAGAGTCACTGTGCAATCAGAAACTAAAGAAAATACTAGGTTAAAGGAAGGCCAGGTTGATGATTCTCGTAATGTCAAGTCGGGAAGTCTTTTTCTGTCTTGAACAGCCATTTATACTCACTTTTTCATCTTAAAAAAATGTTTTTGTCAAGTTTGCATAAGACTCATTGTCTCATCACAAGAAACATTTTGGCAGAACTTGAAAAATATTGAGGGTCCAGCCACTACATAGCACATCATCTCATTAGGATTTTGAACGACTTAAGCCCAAAAACACCTGGAAACAATGATTCAAACTTATACCGTACCTTTAGGTGTGCTGTGAACGGGCCTTTCATTGTTCCATTTGGGCTTGATGTCAATGGCGTCGTCCTCACTGTCTGATGAGTGGGATGAGGCGTAGGAGGAGCTGTTTTCATCCCCTGACAACTCACTGTCGGAGTCAGAGTCTGATTTGAACAAAGGCAACATAGAAAAGGTTAGACAGCTTTATAAACAAAATACAGATACAGTTTGTTGAAGGAGCTTATTGAACTGGTTTAACTCTATGTACTTCCTCTCCTTTTAGATCTAACATTAAAAACTGGACAGAGTGATTGGATGGGACATCTCACCATCTCCCTTTGTGCCATTCCTGTGGAAAAGTGGTCCATCCAGGTCAGTGTGTCCTTTAGCTGTTCCTGACGAAACGCTGGGCTTCTGACCAGCTTCTTCCCTAACAACACAAAAGTAAATGTAGAGAGAGGAATGAGAAAAGTGAACATCATGTCTTAACTTGAAGCGATAGCTGAAAGAGTAGCAGCTGTCTTAATACCTTTGATATGACAAAAACAAATCCAGAAAAGCACTGAGGTAGGTAAAACATGTCAATGAGTTAATGTACTGTATATATTCATTATGCTTCCTGTATAAATAAAATACAGGTTGGATTGAGTTGGCAGCGGAACAAATATGCTATTGGAGACTCTTGTGTTTTGGCTTTTTAAAAAGACATTACTGGAAACATCAGATTTTCTGCCAAGAGCTGCAGGGACATGAACAGGTACAGTCCCATCTTTAAACAGCCTCTAGTATGTCTCCATTTCTTCTTTTCTTTGACCTATTTTCCCCTCTTCTACTCCCCTGTAACTCTCTATATCTCTTACAGACAGCCCCTCACCAGCGCTCTGGCTCCCTTTGACCCCGGTTTGAGCTTGAGTTACCCACTTGACAGTTTTATGAGCAGAGGCACACAGTCAGACCTAACCAAGATTATGTAAAAGCTCTTAAAACACCAGGTAAATGTGACACCACTGAAATGAAAACTCACCTGTGGACACAGTTGTTCAGTGGTGCACAATAAATCACCAATTAATTGTTACCCTTATATTAACAAAATCCACATCATAAAGAAGTGTTTGAATAATTTGGTCTGCAGTGTGACGGATCAAAATAATTGTTAAATGATAACATTTTGTCAAACTGTGGTTGACTGTGAACATACAAGTGTGAGCAGTAGAAGTTGAGCCAAAGCCTTTACTTCTTCACAATCTAGAATTGAATTAAATTTTTACTTTGCCATGGGACATTTTGGATATCACACCTCAGATTGGTATCCGAATATTTCACCTATTTATGACTTATTGCAGTTGTGAAGATCAGGTCAAAAAAAGCTCATGCTATTGCTACATATTAGTTTAGGTTGTATGCCATGTTATGTCAAACTAAACACAAGAGTTGATTTAAAAAACTCATGCTTACTCTACTTACATCCAATGTTCAAACATATTTGTGTTTTTTCCAACTTCATTGGGTAATTTCTTTATTTGATCTTATTGTTAACTCACTCAGATTTGCTAAAAAAGCCCCACCCAAAATATTCCACACAAAGTTGTAGGACACATTTGAAAAGTGAGTCGGACAATCTAGCTTTGACTTCCTCTAGAAATTAATAAAATAATAATTAAAATAAAATAAATTTTATGAAGTAAAAAAGACTTTGATCAGACTGCTTAAGGAGGAGAAAAACTAAAAACACACTTCTTTTGTTGCCATGTGGTGTGAAAAACGTCACAGTAGACCATGATTACACATCTATCTGAACAATGAAATGGTTGTGAAGAAGGAATCTGGACATACTTTTTCAAACTTCAAAACCTACATCCAGATGCTTTCTTCTTAACCTTTGTATTATATAATGACCTATATTGATATTACAAGAAACCACATTGGTTTCTTGTACCCACAACAACAGTGTTGTACATGCACACACATACAACACAGAAAACAAACAATATTTCCAGTAAATACTTACTTACATACTGCATCTTGTTAATTCAAATTCAAAATAACTTTACTAATCCCCAAGGGCAAATTGTAATATGTAATGTTTATGTTGTTCAGCAAAACCCAGCTCCATGCACAAGCAAACCTTGTCCTTGTGTTTCATGCAAGCAAACTTAATGCACACCGTGATATCTTATATTATTATAATATAGAAAACCATCTGTGAGAAAGAAATGCCCACCAGAAAAGGCAGAAAAAGGCAGGTTGACAGAGAAAGTGTGTGTTTAAGTTGTAGTGTGTATCTATATGTAGCTTTAGTGTTAGTTTGTGAGTAGTGGATGCATCAGCTCGCATCAGAAAAAGGATAAAAGGCAACAAGTGTAAAGTCTTAAGCGAGTGCGGTGCATAAACATCATTGTGCAGTGCAGTAGTAGAAGCGGCCATGCGGTCAGTGTCCGTGTGGTACCTGAGTGCGTATGCCAGGTAGCTGCTGCGGCTCTTGGCTGACCTGAGCGTACTGTCCAAGGACACTGTGGACTCGCCGATGCCCGAGCGATACAGAGGGCCATCTTCGTTGTACGTGTTGTTACAGTTCAGAGAGCGCTACAGTGAAAGGAGGCAGGAACAGAAAATAATTATCAATGAAAAAGATGGCAAGATTACATCGGGTGAAATTATATAGAAATCAAAAATGTAATTTAATCTAATATGTATAATCTATTGCTGTGGTTCCTAAACATTGGGTTGGGAGCCAAAATTGGGTTGCGGGGGATTTTAATCGCCCCCCAAAAAAACTATTTGGTCTTTTGAAATGTGGGTCCCCATACGATAGAACACAGTTTACTTACTGTGAGTAAAGAGGCCCTTGTCGTACTGCTCTCGTCTGGGATGCTCTTCTTTCCGGTGAAGATGTTCTTGAGGTTCTTTCTCACCTCATTGTTGAAGATCACATGGAAGAAAAAAATGAATACTCCCTGTGGATAAACAAAAAAGTATAAATAAATCATGCAATTGTATCTGTTCAAATTGGCAGTAATAAGTTAAGTGACACTGTCATCATTTTTCACTAAACTGAAAACACACAACCCATGAGGAAGCACCTCCAGTTTAGACACACACAGCCTACACCTCTCTTCTGAAATGTTTTTATTCATTTTTATTCATTTGAATCAGAAATTGTGAATGTTTCTCAAGACCGTAGTCCAGTATTGGTTGTAAAAGTTGCCTATAGCTTTGTTACCTGCAGACAGCTGAAGCCAGCAAACAGATAGTGGAAGGTCATAACGTCACTGTTGACCGCCATTAGACCCAACATCCAAGTGGCACTGATGAGGAGCAGGAGGAGGAAGGCCATACGGAGAGCAGGTCTGAAGGAGAAGAGCATAAATACAGTCAGGCCAGATGTTAAGTTGTGTTAAACATAAATACATACTTCTTAATGACGACTAAACTCACATAGCTCTCGATTTCTCTGCAGCCTTTTGCCTGCGACCACAGGATGCCTTAGCGGCCAGGATGAAGATTACTATGTTCACCTGCAGCAAAAGGAAACAGTGTGAGCTATTTATTTATTGCAAAGTTTAACAGTGAGTCAGCCATGTTTGAACCAGTCATTCAGGCACGTACCAGGACGACTACAAAGATTGGGCCGGCAAAGCTCCAAATGAGAGTGTCGTGGATGGACAACCAGCAGAAATCTGGGTTCCCGTATCCCTGAGGGTCCAGACCAACTGCGAGACCTGTGCACGCAATGTTCAGAGTAAGTGTTACAGTTCTACAAAGCAAACATTCTTCTGTGTTATATCCAAATTCCAATCAAGTCAGATTATCTGGCATTAGATCAAACTGCAACAAGTCCATACACCACAGAGCCTTTAATGCACTACATTAATCTTCAAGTGCATCAAAGACATGTAAACAGTAAAGTACACATTACTATTTGGAGATATCAAATGGCTTTTGTGTTGCAATTATATTTTCAATAATTCTTGGGTTGTGCAAACAAATAATTTATGGTTCGCAGCAAGATGAGACAAGCATTTAAGAAAATAAAGTACCACAAATTCATGTTACAGTCAAAGACCACAGTAATTGAGACCAAGTCATGGCCAAGGGGCTCATTGGTAGAGCGGCCGTCCTTCAACCGGAAGGTAGTTCCCACTCTCCCCACAATTCATGTCGTTGTGTCTTTGGGCAAGACACTTAACCCACCTTGCCTTGTATGAATGTGTGAGAATGTGAATGTATTTGGTGATAGTCGGAGAGGGCGTAGGCGCGGAATGGCTGCCACGTCTCTGTAAGCCTGCCCCATGCCCCCGAGATGTAGCTTACTACCACCAGTGTGTGACTGTGGAGTGAATGAATAATTCATATGTAAAGTGTCTTTGTGTCCCCAGAAAAGTGCTATATAAAATTTATGTAGTAATAATAATAAAAGATGAGACTCCAACTTTAGGGATTCAACCAAGTGCAGGATACATATTCCAGAGATTCCAGATAAAAAATATAAAAACCCTTAAGATCCCTGCCATTGGCATTAAGCAATGACGTATCTTTAATAACATATACTCTAATACAGAACTACTGCACAATGGCAAAGGGTTATGGGAACAATCGCACACCAATAATAAAATAAGTAGCACTCTAAAACTGCCCATAAGAATTAATTTAATTGCGAATGGTTGTCAGTTACTGTGTGAACCTTGAGATTGTCGAAGACTGTACCCCGCCTTATGCCCAAAGCAGCTGGGTTAGGCTCCAATTAAAGTCTAAAATTTTTTTTGTTATGTTTATAAAAAAAACTTTTCCATCCAAAACAATGTAGTTGGACTAAATGAATTAGATTCTGACTCAAACCTTTAAAAAGTGGTCTTGAAAAAAATAGTTCTGAGTTTTGACGTACAAATATGAGCTATTCGTGGAGATACCATAAGTTATTTTGAAATTGTGGACTAAATCCAAATTGCTTTGTGTTGTCTTGATTCTTGTCTCTCGTTCAATAACTTTCCCACGAGGATCACTGCCTCTTCATTAACAGACCGGTCTCGACAGGTTTTTTGCACAGACAGTGTGAATAGTTATATGTCTCACCGGTGATGATGGCAGGGATGCCCCAGCCGATGGCGTAATAGAACCTCATGTGTCCGTGGTTAATGTTCCTCATCTCGGTCAGCATGCGGTAGATGTGCAGCCCCTCCACGAACATCCAGGCAAAGGTGCACATGTAGAAGTAGTGCAGGAGGATGGCTATGACCGTGCACACGAACTGGAAGCAGAAAAGAGGAGGAGGAGATAAGGGAAAGTGGATGAAAAGAGAGGAAAAGATAAATCATTTGAAAGCCTTTTAAGGAACGTGAGATAAGTTACTGAAACAATGCTGTAAATGAGATAATGTTTTATCATTGAAGCGAACCCATCTTTCTTTTAAATATCCAGACTTTAATTTTAGTCAGTGGATCTTTGACATACAACAGCAGCTTTGTACATCACCAACTTCAGGTTCTGTTGCATCTCAAACTTATATAAATCTCATAATGAATAAGTGTAATGCATTCATAACTGACGCCATCCCACAATTCTTTCCCTCCTTTTTTCCATGTTACATAGGAATGCAGTGCGTCGGGGGGATGTCCTAGCAGCAGCAGTGGACTCACTGTATGTCAGCGGTGTTGTGCGTTCTAGTTGGAGATCAAGGAGAAAAGCTACCTCGACAGGACGATAAATCACGCCGCAGATGCCCCTGAGCGCACATTGACAGCATTCCACAAAACTGACACACCACCACAACTGCCTTTTAACAGCAGACTACAGATACACGTCCAAATCGAGACCGAAGAAGAAAACAAACATGGGAAGGAAACCTGAAGACAGATGAAATCTTTCTACTCTTGATATTGTGCCTGGAGTTGGCATCTTAAATGAAATCTATAAAGTCTGAACACGCCAGTCAAAACAATGTGAGTCACAAAACTGAACTGTTCAGGACTTAGTTATCTTTTTGAATTGACTGTACTGGTAAGATTTGATTTCCCTGAAAATACCTTTTATAATTACTTAGCAGTTGTCCAAATAACAGTATTCGGTACATGGTAGAGTCTCTTTGACCTCCTTAAATACTGCTACTATTTCCTCAATGTACCACTGGTTGAAAGTATTTAATCACTCTGCCACCATGTACCATGCTGGAATAGGCTCTAGTTACCCACAAACCCCAAAAGACTAGGTCCTGTTGGGATTTGCAAGAGATAAGTTAATGAATAATTACTATAATTAACATATTGCACCCATGTGTATGAAATCAATCCACATTTTGCCACATATACATATTTTGTTAAGACTGTACTTTTTTCTGATCATTTTATGTTATTTTGCATCATGTCTAGGCTTTAATTTTTGTTTTATGAATATTGTTTCAGTGCTGCACTCAGTTTGAAGTTTTATTGTATTTTTATAGTGAAGAACCACATTAACGAAGCCCGAGTAATGACTGATACCAGAGTATTCAGTAAATTGAGATTAAGACAAAATGGATTGAGACCAAGTTTTTTGTTAAATTTTCTAATCATTCCATGGACAAATAAACCAGCTGTGGTCTTGGTTGGTCCTAATTTAAGATCCTGAGACTTCTATATCAAAGACCAAGATAATAAATGAGTTTGCAACCAACAAGATTTATTTAAATAGTAACATTTAGAGTGAGAGTACTACAACAGTACTTTATAGAATAGTTTCTTTTTCTATTACTACTTTTACTTTCTATACGTACATTAACATGAGAACATTTTATATATTCTTCCAATTTCTGCTTACATAGCTTTAAATCTGAAGAAAGCCTGACTAAACTAGTTGGATGGTTTCCCAGCTGACAGCTGAGCCAAAACCTCCATCTGTTTGACTGTTGTAAACTGCTCAGTCAGTGCCCCCTGTGTTGTCATAGAGGATGTTGTAACACTATTAACAATGTAGACAGCTGGTTTAGTGCGACTAGTTAGTGCTGACACACTCTCAACAAAGCCAGCCTGAGGGTCATATATTGTTATTTATTCCTGGTTTAAATCTGTCTTCATCTGTTCACAATGTTTCAAAACTCACCCCTTATCCACAGTAATGCCTTCATTCAACACATTAATAAAGCTTATGTACCACAGACATGCAATGGATTTAAGTGAAACTAAAAGGTTGTTTTGGGAAACATTCACTCAAGCCAAGCCAAGTGCCCCAAGGCCTGCTTTTGGAAACCGGTACCAGTCGCAGCATGTCTCCGCTACTGGTCTGGGACGGTGCGTGTGTGTCCGAATAACTGTGTCACCAGACTTAAAAGGATTCCCACATCTTTTGATCCCATTGTATTGTGTGTTTTATACTACTATGGCATGATTACAGTAGGTTAAACTTGTAAGAGTCCCTGTATATCAGACTAGCCTAAAATCAAAACCCAGTGTGTCAAATGAAAACAGACTCTCAGGTAGGTTTGGCTTGTTATTTCAGGTAAAGCCCCTGTCATCACAGAACTACACTGATGCTGTCTGAGAAGAAACACTATAAGTGCTTTTTAATCCTGCAATTGTCAGAGAGATTGTTCACTGCACCGACGCATTAGCATCAGAAAACTACAGACAGCAGTCGATCCAGAGCATTATTTATTCAAACAATTGCAGACTAGACTTTACTTAAAGACATACGGAAATCTTCTGCTGTTAGACTTGTAATCTGTAAATCTGAAAATTAGCTTTCAGTTGTAAGACCTAAAAACACAGTGTTTGCCCGTCAAATAAACATCAAAGATTAAATAACGCTTAATAAATTTGCACTAAATGGGAGAGTTTGGTGATGGATCAATGTTGAACCAAAGGATCAAGTGTTGAATGAAAGGGGAAAGAAGCCATCTCATATCTACATTAATAAAGTAAGTGTGTGTTCTGGTCTTTACAGTTGCCGGGTCTACAAGTTGAGATATTTTCAACAGAACAGAAAAGATTACTGAGCCAGGATATGGTATAATATGTTTTAAATCCAAATGTCTTATACTGACTTAACTTGAAGTATAATGAATGTTGATGCTAGAATGTCAACTCACTGGGTTGTCCGTCTGGTTGATGCCCAACAGGAAGACGAGTTCAGAGAAGAAGAGCGCTGCCACCAGGTTTTTGTGAATAGCGTGGAGGTTGGAGCGGAGACGACGCAGGAGACACAGCAGGATGAAGGTGAGGAGGAGGAGGAACAGTGAGACGGAGACAGTGGTGTAGGTGACGATCTTCAGGGGGAGGACATCACCGTGCTGCAGAAGAGGCGTCAGATTAACAGAAGCTCAGTTTGCAGGCTTCATTATATCATTGGTTCTCAACTTTTTCCTTATCTTCTAGTTACAAGCCCCTTCTTACACTACAGTTTGATATAATTGTTCATCTATACTTTGTCCCATTAGAGTACTACCTCTCTCTTGGAGATGTCCATCAACACAGCGAAGCTGGTCATGTGATTACACTGGCAGCTGATGTGAGTGTTGTTTCTGTTGAGCACCTCACAGCCTTTAGATGACCAGCCACCTGTCCCTCCGATCCTGAACGCAACACACACAACATGTCAGTGAAGTCAAGTTATATTCTCTCGCCTAACAGTGGATGTGTTTTGTTAAACTCACGCGATGGAGTGGTTCCAGAAAACACAGACGGGTTTGGTGCGCTCCTCAGTCTCTAGCAGCGTGTACTGCAGGGTGATGGGGGGGTCCAGGACGGTGGGGAGAGGGGCATCCTCAGTGTGGACCGTGGCACTGACAATAGCTGTGTTTATCACCGGCCGATTGGGCAGCCTAAAAATGTATAATTGAGTAAAATATAAAGAAGTAGTTATGTCAGTAAAACTGTGAAAAATGTAACTGTTAATAAATTTTTATAAATTTTTATTTAGTGTCTCTCATGTGTTTTCAAATGTAATACACATTGTATGGTTCCTGGTTTGGTTCAGGGTTGAAGACTTTACCTGAGACTCCTGCGGTCGGGGTCGAATCTCTCTGGGAGTAGCTTCCCCAGTGATTTGTAGACAATGACCACAGCAACAGGCAGAGGGGCAGCCGGGTCCAGGTGGCGCCGTCTTCTGTCGTACACTGTGTGATCTTCCTCTGGTGGGGGCTCGGTCTGATCTGGAGAAGCTGGAGTGGGCTCAACTGAAATAAAAAAGACAGATACAAAAAAGTGGAATAAATGAAAACAGTGTCTACAGTTCTTCCTGGGTTTAGTATAAGCACCTTCCAGTTGAATTTTTTTAATATATATATGAGTGTTGTTACCTCTGTGGCTCTGACTACGCAGGTTGAACTGAGGGAATTGGACAGAGGATCCCAGCTCTTTAGGGAAAGCCTCATGGATATCCTGGAAATGAGGGAATGTGGCCCGGTCCGGGTCTGTTATGTCTAAGTAGTCCACAGTCAGGACTGAGGGACACACGAACAGGAAATGGGAAAGACACAGAAAGGAAAAGGATGAGAATGATATGAAAAAGGTGACTGTGGGATCACATTTAGTTTTGCCACTCACTCATGTTTTCAGTGACAATGGTGAAAGGTTTAAGGTAGGTTTTCCGGACGTTTTGTGCCAGCGTGTTGGCATACTCCTCGAAGTTCCTCAGCAGATGTGCAGTGCCTCCATCGGTTTTCTGGATCTGATCCCAGTGCTCTTTAGTGTCTGGGTCCAAAATGGCACTGCCTGCTCGCACCAGGTTCTGGAAATACAATAGACAACTTTACTTTGATACTCCAATACAAGCTCGTACTTATTTTAGAACTACATTTGCAATGACATTTCTACACAACTTGCAACACAGCCAATTCCTAAAAGGTTAAAAAAAAACATGACCACTGTGTCCTAGTGATATCGGACCTCACCTCATTGAACTCTGCGTCTCTGGCGGCTGTGAGGTCAAATCCCGTCTGCTGGCTCTCGTACATCAGCACATGATTGAGCAGCTGAGCGGCCGTCTTCACGTCATTGCCGTAGTAATGCTCGGTGTTGTCGGTGGCACTGTGAAGCATGCGTACAATGGTCTTGGAGTGTTCATTGTTCATCTTTGACGTGTTACGGCGCAGGTCGTCGTTCTGCATAAACCGGGAAACAAAACCGGAGCGGGTCAGAGCTGAGGGGAAGCTGAGAAGATGCCATGTAACAGAACAGATACTGGACAATCCTGGGATTAGGGTAGCTCTGAGAAGTTCAAGCCCGAAGCATTATGGTCTGCACTGGTTCAAATACAATTGGGGCTATTTGATCCTTCTATACCTCACATATTATCAAATTACACTGAACTGGTGGTGATTGAGCAATTTACAACAATCCAATTTTATCTTCTGGCAACCCTTAGGCTCTCCTGGAGCCATTTTACGGCTTTTCGAGTAGATTCTTTGCTCTCATTTAGACATTTCTAATATTTTACCAAGAAGTGTATTAATCAGTGAAATTTGAATTTTAGTGTCAAATCTGCAAAAGAATATTGTTATCACGGTCTTCACAAAATACTCCCGTTCTTTCTCTTTCGCTATACTTTCATTAAGTATTTATATTTACCCTGTTATCATGGCAATAAAAAAAAGTGCACGGCTCTTGATTCTCTTTAAACCTGCTAGTCAGAAGCTAAATAATACACACATTAAAAAACATAATCATATGCAATATACAATTTTCCATGTTTACAGTGAAGCATTGTGGGAAGTATGTCCCTTTTATTTCAGATAAAACTGTTTGGTGGTGTTAGATTGTACTGTGTTTGATTTTTGAAAAAATAGTTTGAGCCTAAGTGTTTATGTTGGTGTATCAAAAACACACACGGAAATCTGTTTGGAAAAATAGCATTGATAAAAAACAAAAAAAATATATTTTTTTCTATCTCAAACAGTGACTAGGGCTTAATAATAATTGCGATTATGACGATTAATTGTCATACAAATTGTTGTGATTATTTAATTTAATCCCATGTAAGTTGTCACTTGCAATAACACATTCATACACTTAAAGCCTTAAAATATTAAAGTAAATTATTCAATGAAAAATGTGTACATTTCAGAAATGTGTTCATTTAAAGAAACAATGTAAATGTATATGAAAGTATAAATAATAGAGACAATCACCATAAAGTTACCATAACACTAAAAGGACTGTCAATATCCCATTCCAAACTAAAGTAAAATATAAATATATTTTACAAATTTGAAAATTCTGTAAATAACAGAAATGTAATGTACTGTTAGGCTCATGTACTGAGTCATATTTACACTGGACTGAATAAAAATCAATTTCTTTCAAATCCTTGAGGATTTCATTCTTCAGTTGTCTGTATAAATTTGTGCTGTTTTGGAAATGTATGTTTTCCCTGGCAATTCATATTGCTTGTTGAAGTTGTGGAGCATTTCTTTAAATGCTGGTTTCTCCACAGTATTAAAAGGCTGCATTTCCTCAGCAATGTATCTCGTGTCGCTGTCGGTCAGCGTGCGCCATTTAATTCTGTCGCGTTTATATTTTGTTACCTGTCCAAAGGCCCGAGATATTGTCACCTGACCGAAGTATAAGCGGCTGTGGATGACTACAAAACTTCTCCAAAATCTGTTGGGTGATGTGCTTTCTGGTGATTCCTGTGGTGTTGGCGGCTTTCACTGGTATTTCTCTCCTACAAATTCGACACACTGGCATGTCAACGTCTTTAGGCCGTCCTTTATCATCGGGCGTAAAACCAAAAGGTGCCGGCTTCGAAAACTAAATCCATCTTTGTTGAATAACTCTATTTGAATTTGCTCTAACTCAAAAGGATGGAGAAATCAACAGGGTAATATCATTTGATTGTAATGCTCAGCATAATGAATTCAGAGAGAGACCGGTAGAAGTAGAGTGCTGCAGGTACGTGTTTCATGAACAAATGATTCTTTAATATGACCCGGGACTACCGAGTTGTCTCAGAGAGTGAACCGGGCAACTTGTTGGTCGCGCGTGCACGAAAAATACCATAGGTTCTGTACATGAAACAGAAAAGATTAGATCATCGAGTCTCGAGTTCTTCCTGTGATGCTGAAATAAACAAAATGACAAAAAAAATTTTTTTTCTTCATTTTGCTGAACGAGATTCAAAAATCCAATTCTGTAAAATGATCCGAACTTCCCGCTACCAACTACAGTGCCCGATTGTGTTTTCTAATAATAGACAATAAAAACGATCATCTGTAATGACCGCAATTAGACCAATAATTCACGATCAAACGTTATTTAATAATAAATAATAATTATTTAATAATTGTGACAGGTCTAACAGTGACAAAAAAAATCAAATTTTTCGTTATATTCGGGAATGCCTTCTGATCTCATTGCTCTAAAATGATTATTTTTAGATTTTATCTGTTCCACCTATTTCTTGTGTGGTTGCTCTGCACAGACATTACATGGTATTTGCAGTGCATTTTGTGGTGGAAAAGGGTGGTTTTGGGTTAAAAAGATTTTTAAACTCTTACTAAACTAAATAAAATGCATGTTTAGAGTTCATTATGACAGCTTTTTTAGAGGTTGAAATGCTGGATGCTAAAATGTTTTTTATGTTTATATTTGGAGCCATTTTAAAGCTTTGTATTAGGATCATATGTTTGAATTTAAGTTTTAAGATGACTTAAGTAAATAGTAAATAGTAAAAAAAAAAAAAAAAAAGTAATTATTTCTGTGTGATATATTTAAACAGGGGCGGCAGTAGCTCAGTGGGTAGAGCAGTCACAGTTCATACTGTTGTTGTGTCCTTGGGCAAGACACTTAACCCACCTTGCCTCCAGTGGCTGTAACACTGGTAATTACTGTAGAACAATGTAAGTCGCTTTGGATAAAAGCGTCAGCTAAATGAATAAATGTAAATGTAAACAGGCCCCAGTGACATAAAATGGCTTTAAGACGATGAACATAATTATTTTTTAAGGATGGCCTAAGGGTTAAAGCAGATGCAGACCTATTACATAAACAAATACAATACACAAGTGAAGATATGTTTGCCTTAATTCTTAATCACATACCAGTTTTGTCAAATGGGAGAAAGTGACAGTGGTGCAGTTGAAAAGCTCAGGGGCCAACCAGCCCTTTTCATCGTTACAGTGACGGATGGCCGTTCCTGGAAAAAGTGAAACAAAAAAAGAGCATTTGGTCATTAAACATTTTTATACAACATACAAATGGTATATATCCAGGATTGAAAAAGACATCAACTTGCCTTAATTGTGACCATTACATTTCTGCCCTGACTCTACATTTGACAAGGCTAAAATTTCATTCTGAGAAAAAGGTGCACTGAAACTGAAAGGGGATTTGTAACACAAGTAGTTTACAAAACTGTAATACAATAGTTTATCAAAGCCAGTTAATATCTGTTTATGGTTGGACTGGTTATGCACATTTTACAAAAACGCATATAGTTTTATTTGATGAATTTACAACTGGGTCTTTTCCCTTAGTTTGTTGGAGCTAGGAAAGGGAACGAGCAACGCTAGCCAATAAATTTCCTAACGAGTCTGGTGAGACAACAAAAGGGTTGTCATGGCAACTAAAGGGTAACCAGGAAGGAGACAACTGTTTTCTGGGAACTGAGTGGCCTTTTTCTTTCAAACAGGGCAATGGTACAGAGAGGAGGGGTTATTAAAGCACCTAAAAATTTTCAAAGCATTCTTTGGTGACACTTTACAACTAAATACTAGAAACTCTGAAAATACATCTTGAAACCCGAACCAATTTTTGTATAGAATCAAAAAAAAATCAGTTTATACTAGACTCTATGTGACAAATAATAATAACAATAACAATACATTTTATTTAAAGGCACTGTTTCAATCTAAAGTGGATCACACACTGTTTTGGCTGCCCTTCTTTTCTGCTCTCACACTGCTGTTGTCATTAGTCGGATTACACCGCACTCACCAATGGATCCTTTGGGACAGTTCATTGCAGCGGGGCGTCCAAATTTGGTCTTGGGCCACCAGATGCCTGCATCAAATGCTTTGGGGCAGCCCTCGTAGACCACTGTGGCGCAAAGTGGAGACATATTTGGTGTTATTCAGGTTCAGGTATGCAGAGCAGAAAGAGGGATCAATGTAAACCATCTTAAAACTGAATTCCCATCATGTAAAACCAAATTTTGTCCATCTAAAGTCTGTCCACGTCCGTGTCTCCGAGGAGTCTCATATCAAGTCCAACTGCTAACACAGTGACGTACGTTTTCAGTTGGAGACTGTGTGGTTTTGTCTCCCTTTCATTTATACTGTATTGTGTGGGGTCCGTCCTAGAGCCAAGTGAGCCCCGAGGCCAGACTTGCCTCTTCTGCTTGACCGGAGCATGACAAAGACCGGAGTTAGCCAAAGTGCAGCACCAGCAGATGTGAGCGACACTGTTTGTCTTCTTTTGACACATTGTCAATTTACTGGACCTCACTTTGTGAACCAGAAAATATTGTACTTTTGAGTTAATGAGTTTTTTTTTTATTTCTGTCCCACTTACACTGAGAAGACCTCAAGACTTCTATTCATTTTTGGGGTAAGAGTAAAGTTAGAACGACACACGCTTTGTGGCTAAGGCAAACAAGAATCATCTAGAGGTGAACTCTATTGATTATTAGCCTTTATACAAGCTGTTTAGATTTGATTGTTGCATATGTCCTTAATATATAAACAAGTGGCATAATTAAAACAGATACAATTAGTCTCACAATACTCAATTATAAAAACATAGTTTTTAGCTGTAAGGGACAAAACCAAAGAAGAATTAAGATGAATTTGTTGTACGGTACCATTGTACCATTTGCAAAAAGACATCTTTGGGCCTTAAATTGACCAGCCTAAACAAACAGTGATAAAGTATGTGTTTATTGGTCGAAATGTTATGTATTTCCATTGTAGCTAGAGGAAAAAAAAATGTATTACATTATATAATAAATATATTGGTGTATTGTACAAATGTGTATAGATACACATACACAGAGTGCACATGAACATGAAACATTAAAGATATAATATGCTGCATTTAGTTCTTATTGAGCTGATGAATGTCAGTATTTCACCTTTTACTGGCCCAGGGTCAGGTGTGTCAAAAAATATTCACCAGGAAATCTTACATAGTCTACCATTAACATTTTGTGAAACTAGATGCACTGTAACAGCAAAGTATATATTTTTAGATAAACAGGTGTTATAATGTTCAGTTTGTTTATTTAAAAAAAAAAAAACAAGGAAACAATAGACTACCCCACTGCCTGCTTAAACTAATTCACAAGTGTGTGTTTGCTGTGACAAAATCCATCTTAAACCCGTACCTTCACAACCAGTGGCCGTGACTTCACCAAATGGGTTATCACATTGGTTACACTGACGTCCTATGACCCCTCCTTTACAAGGGCACTGTCCGGTCACTGGGTCACATGTCCGAGACTCTGAGCCCAGGAAGAAACAGTCACAGGGGTAGCACGTGTCATCACCATCGGGACGGTAGTGGTTTTCCTAAAGACAGCAAACGAGTAATTAACATTAAATAGTAATATGTGAGATTTAAGTCTTGCTTGGTTAATCCTCTACCTTGCAGCGACAATCTCCAGTTGTCTTGTTGCAGTCTTTGTAAAAGCCTTTGCTGGTGTCACAGTTGCAAGGTCCACACATGGGACTACCCCACCAGCCGTCAGCACAGGGCTTCTTCGCACTGCAATCAGACACAATGACATAAAAAAAAGACAAATTAATCATACAGTGAATCTATTGCTAACACTAACCAACCCAATTCTTGTTCCAGACCACAGTGTGGTGCTTTTATGTTACCCATTGGTACAATGAAACCAAAGATCCACTCAATGCACCGGATTTTAACATTTCTGTAACCACCTGAACACTGTTGATATCTCAAGGTCATCTCTGGCTAACTGCTATTCATCGCCCCGCATCTCGAATAAACTTCTTCAAATGCTTTCAAACAGCTAAACCAAGTGTGACTCATTGACACACACACAGACTCTTTCTTTGTGAGATGTGCTCTGCAGATGGGAGATGTGAGCCGATAGGGGTCGAGAACAAGACTGAGGAGGGCAGCACAGACTAAACACCTATAGTGCTCCAGTCAGCCGTGGACAGGGGAGTCCCACATCCTGTGATGTGTGGCATGGGGCACAAGGTTCAGGGAAAAATGAGTGGTTCCTTTTTAGAGCCAGCTAATGTGCCTGGTGCACTTCTGCATTATATCACTGCTGTGTATTAACTGTAATTTTAGTTCATTAATATATTTTACTGTGATTAACATACACATTTTCGCAGTACTGTCCATAGTAGTTCTGTCCACATTCACAGGTGTAGCCGTGAGAGGAGCTGGGTTTGCGGACGCAGGTGGACACATGTTCACACGGGTTGAGTTTACAAGCGTCCACACACTCTTTTCCAAAGTAACCTGCAACAGAAAGACAAAAATATATAAAGCACCTTCACCAAACCCCAATGAGAAATGTATGTCTTGATCAATAGGAAAAGTTTTAGACTTAATTACTACTTAAAGTTAGATATCTTAGAGGTAGTAATATTTTTTTAATGTTAGAATGCTTTAAAAAAAGTTTTAGCTACTTCTCTGTATTTTGTTGCCATTTCCACAGGCCTTATAATAAAATGTATAATGTCATAATGTATATTGGGCCATTTAAATAAAGATGTTCATTTGCGTAATATGATGTACCTGGGTCACAAATGCAGGAGTGTGTTGTCCATTCGTCGCTGCAGTGGCTGTTCTCGGGGCAGATGTTGGTGTCACACGGGTCAGATACGTCGCAGCCATCCTCCACACGGATCTTCATGCCCAGAGCCATGTTCATGTTGGACATACTGGACGGAGTTTCGCCCACACGCACACCCTAAAGACGAGCACACCGGTGTTAGCCACTGTTGTCTGATTCAGGTGAGAGCTAAGTATAAAGCAGACATACCTGTATGCAGCCCACAAATCCACTGTTGACGTGATTGTTCTCCCCGGGCAAACCTCCAACATGAATAGTCTGAAGCTTCAGCCCTGGGAGGTCAGTACCGAGCTCTACTGATTTCTGTAAAACAAAAACAACTTATTCTTTTACCATTTTCCAACATTACCATTTCATATTATTCTCATTCATTTTTTTCAAATCATTTTTTCCTACCTTGTACATGCCATAGTCCAGTGACACAGTGGCCGTGTACTTGATGTCCTTGTTGTCTTTGACGCTCCTCAGCTCCATCAGCAAATGGTGCCACTCTCCGTCGTTGACCCGGACCTGGGAAAAGCTCAGAGAAGCCACCTGCCGCTTCCGCAGCAACACTTCCAGATGGATGTACTGCTCACTCACCTGGGAAAAAAACAAATTTATATTATGAGTAAAAAGATAAATTTAGGATACGGATAAGGATAAGGATACAATGTCATTTTATGTCCAAATTGTAGAGTAAATCTTAAATTTGTCAAACAAATAGCATTTATGATAATGTAACAATCTTTGTTTAGATATATAAGATTCCGTATAATTGCTGCTTTATATATTTATCTGTTTAAAGACTATTGTATATACTTTTTAACCTTGCTAACACAGTCTAGTCTTTTTCATATATAGTTCTATTTCTTGTTTTGTATATCAAGATATCAAGATTTTTTCTTCATTTGTGCCAACTAGCTTCAACTAGCCTTCATCATACCTTTGTGTGTTCAGACTTGTATGAATAAAAATAAATACCAGTAGTATTCATGTCCATTCACAGAGATTTATACACACATGTAATTATGTTGGAGTGCAATGCAGAAGCAATTGGAAACATGTTACTTACACTTATCACATTTTAAAAGGAGGCTTAGAAACATTCTTAACG
The DNA here is from genome assembly GCA_024349245.1 of Neodontobutis hainanensis. Lineage (NCBI taxonomy): Eukaryota > Metazoa > Chordata > Actinopteri > Gobiiformes > Odontobutidae > Neodontobutis > Neodontobutis hainanensis. Next base: position 903,400 of record JALDNG010000042.1, on the reverse strand, counting down.
CATGTGACATCCGTAAAGTATTTGTCGTGCCAGCTCTAATCACACAAGCTCAAAAGATATCCATCAATGTTGAGTGAATGTTACCATGAGGCTGATGGTGGACGAGGGGCCGGCATTGGTTTGCATCAGAGTCCCAGTGGGCTGCCTGGTGCGAAACATGAGCCCCATGTACCATGGGATCGCCACGGTAATGTCCGGCTCCGTCCAGGACACAAGTGCCTGGCCGTCAAAAAACTGGGGGGACGGCATCACTGAGAGGGACACAGAAAGAAACAAGAGCGTAATAGGTATTTGAAGATGAGATGAAAGCAAAGAAAAAGGTCATTGAACACATTTAGTGCTTAAGGGGTAATTATAACACTTTGTCACACAAATCCTGCTGAAATGACACATGGTGTAAACATTCTCACACTTTTAGGTCCAACATTAAAACCCATCCACCCAAACTCACACACCTCAAGAGTCCATCTCTCAACAACACAGTCGTACAGTTAGCGTGTCCTTGTGTTTAATCTACAGTGTAAACCCGGCATAGGTCCTGGGGGCATGTTCGGCTGAAGTGTTCGTAAATACAAGCTCACGTACATTGTAATTATAAGACAAAGCACATATTTGTTCCTGGTTGAACATATGGGTTTTTTTCTCAAACCAGTTTGTGTAAGCTTAGTTGCCCATACAGTTAAAAATGGGGGAATCAGTGAGGATTAGCTACAGACAAAAAAAACTGAAATGTTTGCCTTTAAAGTAAGACAGATGAAAAATATTAAACTTGTGTGTTGACTGTAAACACACACTTACATTAATAGCTTGTGGGATTTAAACTGAGGACATAAATCAAGATCTAATGCTGGATTCCTACTTGTTCTTCCACCAAAATAATGAGTACAATGGAAATCTGAT